>JAUZST010005218.1:0-15737 GCA_034779995.1 Parotocinclus haroldoi
TGTCAGTCCATATCAGATGAGCTCAGGCTCAGGGAAGCCGGCAGTGTTTCTGGCTGTTGTTGATATATGGCTTTCTAGTTGCATGGTAGAGTTTTAACTTGCATTTGTAGATGAAGTGATGAACTGTGTTCACTGAAATTAACCTTCTGAAATGTTCTGGAGCCCATGTGGTAATATCCGTTCTGAGCGAAGCTCACAGGCATTCAGTGTTGGTTTTCAGCCTTGACGCTTATTTGCAGAGATTTCTCCAGATTATCTGGGTCTTTTGATGATATTATGTACTGTGCATGATGAAATCCCTAAATTCCTTGCAATTGCATGATGAAAAACACTGTTATTAAACTGTTTCATTTTTTGCTCATGCAGTGGTGAACCTCGACCCATCCTTGCTTGTGAATGATTGATCTTTATACCCAATCATGATGCTCGCCTGTTTCCAATGAACCTGTTCATCTGTGGAATTTTGAGCCTCATTCCTCCACTTTTTCAGTCTTTTGAAGCCCGTCTCAACTTTTTTGGAACGTGTTGCAGGCATCAAATTTAAAATGAGTGAATATTTGCAAAAAACAAAGTTTATCCATTTAAGGTTTAAAGTTTAACATTAGATATCTTGTCTTTGGAGTGTATTCAGTTGAATATAGGCTGAAAAGGATTTGAAAATCTTCGTATTCTGTTTTTATTTATGTTTTACACAACATCCTTTTAATTGTAATTAAGTGTTGAAAGAAATGCTTCTACAGTGGCAGTTATTTAATGTATCCTACATTTGAGTTGTCAGCTTCATCGAGATAGCAAGTTGACCCTATTACAGTTCTAAGAAATACTTATGAAGATTGGTCCTTTAGGAAGGGTAGCAGCAAAGAAACATTCTTTTCAGAAGAGGAACAGGGTGAAATGAGTAAGATATGCTAAAGCGCACAAATTGTCATTTCTGGGTTTGATCATCAACAGTAATTTCTATATTTACATCATACCACTGCTAAGACAGCAAATCTTATCTATTGTTATATAATAGTGGCCTATTAGACCTTTTAAACTCAATGTTCCTGTTCTGGATTGCATGGGTTCTGGTGCCTGTCCTGGGGCATGACACAGACATATGTGTACACAGGTTGGAATGACAGCCCATTGCAGGGCGGACAGGGGTCACAGTCATTCCTGTGTTTGACGTCTAACGTATTTGGAAGGCACCACTGGAACTCTGGCTCGAGTACTTTGGAGTACTGTTTAGTTAAGCTATCTATATTGATGATTTGTGCACAAGGTTTAGCCAAATTACACAAATTGAAAATGCCCTTCTTGACTGTTGGCCAAGTGTCTGTAAATGTTTGAGGTTTACTTTGATGAGCGGTACTTTTTACAGTAACTGAACTAGATGTTACAATGTATTATGACTAGGGCTGCCACAATTATTCTGAAATAGTTTATTCACAATTACTTAAATATTTACAATTAATTGACCATTTCCACAGTTTTGTGTAACAAGCAAAATGTGAATAAATTGTACTGCAAGTACAATTGCAAATGTAAATCTGGACAAAGAAGACTTCTGGGTTTATGTTTTACAGTCAGATGAAACAAAAATGTAATTGATTGGCCACAGTGATCTAACCTTCATTTGGCATAAATAACACCATCCCCACTATCAAACATGGTGGAGGGAACATAATGATTTGAGGGTATTTTTCAGGAATCTAATCACAGTAAACACCGCCATGAAAAAAGAGCAACACATCAAAAAACTGTACAACAACATCAGGCAATCTGCAGAGAAACTTGGTCTTGGACTCCAGTGGACATTTTAGCACGTCCCAAAACACACAAATGTGGTGAAGAAAAATTAGCAGACAAAAACATGAAAGTTTTACAGTGGCCCAGCCAGAGTACTGACTTGAATCCAATTAAGAATTGGACGCTAAAGATCAGGGTGATGGGAAGGAGACCCTCCAATCTGAAAGAGTTGGAACTCATCGCTACAGATGAATGGGCAAAAATATCAGTGCAGATATGCAAAAATCTGGTCAGCACTTATAGGAAGCATTTATTTGCTGTAATAGCCAGTAAAGGGTATGAATAATCTTGGACATGCAACTTTTACTTCAAATGCAAATTGCTGCCATGCAAATGCAATAGCTGAAAATACTTTGTCTTATTATCTTCTGGGATATCATGTCATTTCTGGTAAAAAATGCTGGTTGAATAAAAGTAAAAAAGTCAACATTTGCCAGGGGTATGACTGTTTTCAGGCTTGATTATAAATATATGTACTGATTTGTCCTCTCATTACCTTTATTGCATGTTGTATGGGACTATTTTTTTTCTGCTTTGTTCTGTACCTTTTGCTGGTAATTTGGTCAGTTGTGAACTGTTATTCACCTTATTGCTCCTGCAACAATGAAATTTCATACTGGCTCACTGGTGGGAAATTTGTAGTTGTGGCCCAGAGTATCCATGATGATGTTAGAACACCTCTTGAAACAACCTAGACGTGTGTGCTGCAGATAACGTTACAAAACACCTGGTAACTCAATCAGCAATTTGACCCTTGGTCAATGAAACCTGAGCTCTGGTGAAGGTCGTGCATAACCTTCTCCATTTTGCATGCCAAGTAAAAAAAAAGGGGATAATTGCCTGTTATTAAAGTCACGTCACACTGTGGGTGAGACTTCAGGATGTGCATTGTGTCGAGTAACTTAACTAAGGAGCTTTGGTAATAAGAGTATGCACGGTTTAACTTCCACATTACATTATGTGAAACAGGATATTTACTGAAATGGACGTTGACGGGACAGCACAGAGTTGTTTAGATACTTGCACATAAGGTTTTAACATTAATATTCAGTAAAATGCTATAAGAAAACCTTTAGTACAATGCTGTACTGTACAATACTACAATTCTTATCTTTGTCTTTTATCAAATTTGAAACATGTTCCAAAAATGAATATATTTGCTGCTTACAAAAATATGAGGACATTTCATTTAAAAACAGTAGGAGGTCCTAATGTAAAACATTTGTACACTTTGCAGATTCATTAGCACAGAGACATGCAAGCCCAGGAGCTGTTGAAGCAGCTGCGAGTACCTGAGCTGGCCGATGTCAGGGATTACCTCCGCAGCTTGTCTACCGGCACGCTGGTGGGCATGGGGGCCTTCGCTGCCCTCACCACCTTCTGGTACACCACGCGACCTAAAGCTCTGAAACCACCCTGCAATCTGCACATGCAGTCAGTGGAAGTGCCGGTGAGTTGACATTGGATTTGCAAACTGGCCTGGTTGAGCTGTGAAAAGGTTTTTTTCAGTTTTAACAAGGAGACTTTTTAATTTTACATAAATTCTGTGCTGTTGTTTAGGGGGGAGAGTTTGCCCGGAGATCAGCAGTGTTGGACGATGACAAGCTTCTGTGTTTCTATTATCATGATGCTACAACAATGTACGAGATTTTCAAAAGGGGATTGCGTGTATCAAGTAAGTACAAACTATTTCTGTGTACTGATGCTTATTCTCTGAGAGACCCTTATCTTACTATTAAGGCAGTACTACCTTGTTGAACTAAACAATTCATTAGAAAGAGCACAATGTTGATTCTCTGGGTTTTCATATTAAAAATTGAATAATACGTTGTTTTATACCAGGATAAGTTGGAAAATCCAGTGTGGGTAAATCAAGAAACTGATTAACTAGGGTACTGTGTTTATGTTTGTTGCTGTAGGATTGTTGGTTGCTGAAAGGTTGTCAACCCTTTCTTGCTAACGACCAACTTTTTATGGACTTTCTTACCATTGACGATGTTTCCTGTTGCAAACATTTTAAGAATCATGGTTATAAGTCATGGTTTCAAGTTCTTTATAGACACTATTTGCAATTCAGCTACAAAACAGCTATGCTCTCTTTGTTAACATTTATTTAGCAGTTGTTTATTTAAACTATTAGTATACATATATACATTAGATAACCTTTTAAGTCTTAGTCCTCCTTAGATTTATCCCCTTGTAACACTTGGGGGAGTTTGTCCTTGACACTCAACTTGGGCTTACTGAATTTGGGATTAGATAATAGATCGCTTTAAACCACATCACTAGTTGATGTATACTTGTGAAGAGCAGTATCACTGCAGATTGTGTTCCATAAATAACATGGGTTGACTACATAAAAAGCACCAAAATAACATAGAAATCACATAGAAAATGCCTAGCAAGCTGCTAAAGCCACTTTCAGATATTCAGTGACTTTTAAAGACTGTGATGGTGGTTTATTTAACTTAAGTGGATACTGAAAATTGTTTAAAAATGTGTATTTGGTCTTCAGCAGGGCTCTAATACTTGTAATTAATTGGTGTAGTCAATTGTGAGACTATAAAGGCGGTTAACATTAATAACTGCTCAGGGGAAATATAATATTGATTGGCTTATTTTTCTTCTCTAATATCATTCATTATTAATATAGACTGAGCTGAATTTTCATGCCGTAAAGAAATTAAATAAAAAAAGAATCAGTTGCATCACAATTACAATAACGTTTTAGTCATTTATTAATCTTGTTTAATTTTTCAGAGAACGGGCCTTGTGTTGGATCCAGAAAGCCCAAGCAGCCGTATGAATGGCTTTCCTATTCAGAGGTTAGAAAACTGGAGATGTCTCCACTTCTGTAATTGTTTTCTGTCACACCCAAACCCTGCCCTACAGATTTCCTTATTCTACATCCTAATTCTAATACTGGGTCAAGAATAGAAGCAGCTCTATTGCATCCAATGTATGAATTATTCCCACTGTATATCAGTAAGCACAAGTTTAAAAAAAACAGATATCTTATTTATTTTATTGCCTTGTGTATTTGGATAGAAAGACTGAATGGTAAGCTTGTTTCCCACAATCATAATATTAAAATGCACAGCTCTGATGGTTTGATATTGGATATGTATTATGTCTGTCAAATGAAGACATTAATAATGATATAACTACAGTAATATTGAGAATTGTTTTAATCACTTTTCTGCTAGTTTACCCTTGTGCGTAAACTCTTCCGATGTCCAAAGTGGTCCATTGGCCACATTTACTTAATTGCGTATTTATTTGGCCGTTTTCAGAGAATATAAGTGATAATACAAATAATGTTCTGTTATTCATGGTTATTTATTATTGAACAATTGTTTGTACTTTTGAAGTACAAACTGACAACATAATACGTTGTCAAAATGACAACATAAACTACCCAAATCACCCTTATCAAAAGTTTACATACCCTAGTTCTTACTACCTTGTATTGCCTCCTATAACATCAATGACAGCTTGAAGTCTTTTGTGGTAGTTATGGATGAGACCCTTAATTTTCTCAGATGGTAAAGGTGCCCATTCTTCTTGGCAAAATGCCTCTAGTTCTTGTAAATTCTTGGGCCGTCTTTCATTAACTGCACATTTGAGATCTCCCCAAAGTGGCTCAATGATATTGAGGTCAGGAGACTGAGATGGTAGCCATTTAAACCTGTGTGTGTCAATTTGTGTGTATGTCATAATGCCAAGTGAGGTTAAGGTGCAATGCCAGCCAAGCGTCTGCCATGGGATGTAAAGTCTTGGCCCAGACCTTAAGATTAAGCTGATTTTAAAGAGTAGAAAACTCTAGCGGGCAAAGAATCTGTAATGGAAAGGTATTTATTAGATGTAGTTGACCTTTCCATTTCAGATTCTGCTAGTGAAGAGACTACCAAACTTCTAGTGCTATTTCCTTTTCTACAATACCCAATGTTGTATGACCCTATGTGGGTGTGGAGATTCTCAGAAGTACTAAGCTGAGACGTGTAGCTAAAGAAGGCACAGTGCATTGCTTTAGGCATTAATTACTGATGCTTAAATCAGTAGGATGGTTAGAAACTTTTGTAGTAGTAAGGCAGCAGGGCTGAATGAGCTCAGAGCGGAGAAGTTGAAGGCACTGGTCAGGGTTGGGGTTGTCTGGTTAACCCGCCTCTTTGGTGTTGCCTTAGATAGGCCCCTCAGCCTTCAATTCACTTAGGATTCAGAAGGGACAAGAAGCCCAGGCTGTGGAACACTATACCATTTTTTTTTGTCTTTCACATCTTTTTGAGGGGCCAGTTTGGCGAATATGCTAATCTACAGACAAGCACCCTTTATCGGCTGCAGTAAGTTCTGTAAAACATGACGCTGTCCCAAATGGTTGTTGATTAGACATTACCATGGTTGCATAGTCTTTATGCTACTGTAAAAGAAATGTATTTTCACAAGAAAACTGCCTGCAAACAATAAATATGTCAGGGATACTGCTGAAAACAACTGACTGATGAGTGATTTGTAACGAATAAGCCAAAAGTGCATTGATGGATTGTATTAGGAAAAACATGGAATATCAGCCAGATGAAACGGAGAATTAACGAGTTAATGTGAATTAATTTACACATGGAGAGAGAATATAAAGGTAGCGGGGTGCCAAACAAAGCTTTATTTACAATTGGACTTTTTTATTTATTTATTTATTTTTTAAACCATCCAGTCTATGTTCCTATCCTCACTTAGTGTTGTTTCTGTTGTCTTTTGGTCAACACCCAAACTAAGTGGTAGAAATAAATTTCTTACACAGGGTGACTGGGGTTACTCTTTGTGACCGGATGAGTAGTTCATTAAAAAAATGATCTGTGATTAATGTTACAAACCTAAATATGTTAATTTCCTAATTTGTCCTTGGTTGTGCGTGTTGTCTGCTTCGTTAAAATGGTATTAAGAGCGGAGTATAATTTGGCTGCTGTAATATAATAGGAACCGAAACTGAAAATTTACAGACTTACTTTATCTGAAATACAACAGAATATCTGAGTGCAAGCTTAGTGTATGACTAATTCACAGTACTGTACCATTACAAATGTATTGTGAAGCAACATGTTCTGAGTGTTGAGAATGTAATTGTGCTTTAACACTGTGCTCAGTACAGTCAGGAAAAGCTCAAAATAACATGTTTGTTCTGGGTTTGTTTGAGTCTTGTAGATCACATGTCATTGTGTACCAGTCTTTTTTCTATTTTGGCTATTGTTTTTCTCTAAGGTTTCAGAAAGAGCTCAGAACCTGGGATCAGCACTGTTGCACTTTGGCCATACAAAGGACAAAGACCAGTACATTGGCATCTTCTCTCAGAACAGACCTGAGGTGAGATGCAGAGGTCTAGTGAACAGCATCAAAAATGTACAGCATTTAGCAGATGCCCTTGTCCAGAGTGACTTACAGAAGTGCTTTGTAGCACTTAGTAGACATTACCTCATGCTAGCAGAAACAACTCAAGAACACCATTCAGCTAAATCCATGTTGTGAGGCAATGTAGGCTAAAGAACAAACATGGAAAGAAAGGGAGCACAAAAGATAGCTTTTGAAATTTGTAATCAGTCTTTGCTTACATGCAGATTGAAGACAGCAAGAAGTTCTGACATACAGTGGAAGCTGAAATTCCACCATCTGTCTGCCAGTACAGCCAATAGACTTTATAATTACAGTATGTGGTATATCATACAGTTTGCCTACTTTTTTGGCCCAAAAGGCTTAATATTAATTGCAATTAAAAGGGCTTGCATAGGGCACCCCTGCCTACACCTGTGCTCTATGTTGAACCTTGCAAATCTGAAACCATTGACCGCCTGTGGGGATGAGTAACGTATATGTATCCAATCTACAAAGTTGGACTGTGTTTCTGAACTGAACTAACTGATTATCTGCAATCTTCTAATTCTTAGGATATGACAATAATTTACAACAAAATATATTACTAGCTTTGTGGACAATAATTTGTCACAGCCACCAGCAAACTGCAAAAAGATTTTCTATCATAAGACATAAACAATGTAATTATGGACTGTGGTGGACTATGGACCAGATTGTCCAGGGTTCAAATCCCACCTCTGCCAAGCTGCTAGTGTTTTGAGCAAGGCCCTATACCTTGAGCAAGGCCTTTAACCCACAATTGCTTGGATTGTAAGACTGTATGAATTTTAAGTCGCTGTGGATAAGGGCATCTGCTAATTAACATAAATGTAATTGTACTGTATGGTACAACTATATATATTTTTTGTATATCCAGAGATTGGAAAGGGGTATTGTTTAAGAGCCCAGCGGGGACAAATTTGGGTTTGAGTCCTTAGCCTTAGCATACTATTGGTGAAGACTAGTTGGAAGGTTGTTAGTTTAAATTCTAGTATCTGGAGAGCTGCCACCATTGGGCCATTGGATGTTAATGTTCTTAATCTTTAATTGTGGGACTCTCAGAAGAAAAGCATCTACAAAGTAATGTAAATGGAAATAAAAGTGTAGCTACAATCTGAAGACGCTGATGGAATCCCATTAGACATGATAAAAGAAACGAGTGTCCGGGAATAAATGATTGATTCAGCCTTTTCTGTCCAGATAAATATATAACCTAAAAAATGTTGGGACAGTATTTCATGTTTTGTCTGTTCAGCATCATTTAATTTCTTAATAAACATCAATTCCATCCATTCCAGAGCTCCAAAAAAAAGGAATCCTAAAAAAGTCGGAAAGTGGTCAATGTAGGGTTAGTAATGAGGTAAAAAAAAAACCCAAACATACAAAATATGATGTGATTTCAAACAGGTAATTATAATCATGAGTTTGTACAAAAGCAGTGTCTGCGAAAGACTTTGAGGAGCAAAGTATCTCAAATGGGTCAACAAATTCATGTTTTTTAATTAAATTCATTTAAGTTTGTAATTAAAAGGTATTTGCATATTTCTTCCTGTACAGGAAGTATGTTTGAATTAAATCATAGTATTTGGTACAAAAATATTTTGTACAATCACCTTGTGACAGATCATGTTGGATAGCACATCATTTAATTACTTATTTATTTATGTCTTATTGCTAGCCCTAATTGCCACATGCCAATCTTTTTGGAATATGTTGTAGGCCTGAAATACAGGAATGGATGTTTATTAACAAATGAAATTAAATTGTACAGACAAAAGATGAAATATCTGGCTCATGACATACTTGTGTTTATGCTGCCTGCAATGAAAAGTCAGTGAATCTAAGAAACACTATTTTTTATTTACTTATTTAAATTTGATATGAGCATTTTACGTACTTGACTGTTTTCTGTATATTCTGTTACTCCTAATGCTAATAATAATAACGATGATTTTCTTCACAGTGGACCGTTGCAGAGTTGGCTTGCTACACATACTCACTAGTATCAGTACCTCTCTATGACACACTGGGGACTGAAGCAATCGATTACATCATCAACAAGAGTATGTCCAGCAACTTATCTCGCCTATTTAGAGTTTGAGCATTCATTTCACCAGTGTAAATCTATCCAACTTTGCTATTGTGGTAGTAATAAAGAAACAGCCAAGACATGTTTGATAACTGATATTTGCTTCCTCAATCAATCTTCAAATTGTGAGAATAAAGAACTAAACAAGAGGCTGGTCACATGATGCAAACTGCCAAACGGCTTCATACTGCAGTTTGTACATAAACATTTGCATTACATGTTTGTAACTAAAAGCATTTGGAATAAAATATTTTCTGCATTGAATATCCAACTGAACTATACACTATTCAAATCCATGTAACGTCTGTTCTAAATGAATGTTTATGTCTGTTTCATTAACGTTAATCTCCATAAGAGTCCATAAGATGCAGCTTTATTGCTAAAATGAATTTCGAAGAAATGTTTGTACATTTTATTAAAATTAGGACTGTTTCTTTTTGTTCATCGGTTGGTATTTTATTGCACATGAGGAACTGAGGAATATGTCTGTGTGTTCTTCAGCTTGCATCACTACAGTGGTGTGTGATGTAGCAGCAAAGGCCTGTCTGCTGCTGGACTGTATGGATGGCAAGCAGCACTCTGTACGAAGGCTGATCATGATGGAGGAGTTTGACTCCGAGCTGGCGGCCCGAGCTCAGAAATGTGGAGTGGAGATGATCAGCCTAAAGGATGCAGAGGTGAATCTGAAATACTGTGGTTAATGGAGCTAAATATCTTTTAAGGGCAGAAACTTGAAGAAGAAAAACACATCCTGGATACACAGTGTAATTCAGGAGTACAGAATAAAAATATAAATGTTATTCAATGATATTAATGAACATTTAGGGCATTTAGCAGATGCCTTTATCTGAAGCCACTTGTAAGGCAGCTTGTAAAAATGTAGTGTAGAATCCAAACAATTGTGGCTTAAGAGCTTTGTCCAGTTGCCCAGCAGTGGTAGTTTGGTGCTGGTATTTGAGACCTCCACCTTCTGGTCAGTGGTCCTCTACCTTAAATACTGCTCCCCCACAGTCCTGCAGCAGTTACAACTGCACTACACACAACAGAGGATATTTTATTAGCATTTTATGTATTTTTTTGACTTGGGGAAACCACTAGAGCATTCTTTTTTGGCTTGTAAAACAGATATTACAATAAAAAAATGTTTGAAAATGCTAAATGTTCATAAACAAACATATCGAGAGGCTGAGCTATGTTTAAAGCACCATGTATATAGAAATTTAATTCTGAATTAAAGTTAGTAAAAGAACAGAATCGATTACATGAGACTGATCCGACCACTGGTTGTAGTCGTTAACGCTAAAAACTGCCCTATTTCAGTCACTGGCCAGTCAAATGGTGCTTTTCTAGAAATCAGTTTCCCCCAACTTGCTTATTTCTTTGTGATCTGATCCAGTCTTTGATCTCTGACATTTCTGGCTGACGTTAACATTTTCTGGTCAAAATGTTTATTTGAAATTTCATCTCAAAGCTTAAAGTGGTGTTCTCAGATGAAATTTCCGTTGGCTACAATTACGGTGCATCTCTAGTTTGTTTACACATCAGCCACCTCACCCTTTATTTATTGTATATGTGACTGCCTCTCTTGTTTCTCCAGGATCTTGGGCAAGCTCATCGGCAACAACCAACAGTGAGCTCTGCAGTCTCTTCCTGTCTCTGTTTTACACGGAATAATTGCAATTCTGCTCTCAGTTCTCTAAATATGTTTGCATTTGTATGACCATTCTCTAAGGGTGACTTTCTTTCTTTCTGTATAGCCTCCTAAGCCTGATGACATAGCAGTTATTTGCTTTACCAGTGGGACTACAGGTGTGTACATACAAATACATCTTTGTGTGTTTTTTGTCAGCTCGTTCTTGTCTGGATGATATCTCTCTCTCTCTCTTCTGTTTGTCAGGAAACCCAAAGGGGGCAATGCTCACCCACAGAAACATTGTGGCCAACATTTCTGGCTTCATCAAGATTACAGAGGTGAATTTAGAAAAGGCTCTTCTCACATTCCTCTATAGACTGCGATTAGCATTTGCTGCACACCGTAGCTTATGTAGTTGTGCATTTCTTTCTGATTAGCTGCAGTTAATGAATTTAAATATACACATTTTTGTTCTTATTTAAATGCACTTGCATGTGTGACAGAATACATTTCAATCATTTGTGTTGGAAAAGATGGCAGTGGTACTTCTGAGGATTTAAACTGACCAGAGATGTGTGAGAATTATCATAAAAACCACAGATTAAAAATGTTTAAGACTTTTACCTCCCATACATTAGACGACTTTGAAAAGACTTTTAATAGACTACAGTCTGACTCCCTCTCACGTCTAACGACAACTCGGGCTTTTAGTGCCAGTCTAGTCATGGGCTGTGATTTTGCAAAGACTGGGAATTTTGAAGGGTCACTAATTACACAACTTCAACTAGATTATTTCCCATCATGCTCCTGGTGTTATGGCTTAAGTTTATTCTTTATCCACTGTTGCTTTGATGTGAGGGGTTTGTGTCCACTTCCTCTTGGAAAAGGGTTTAGCAGACAGGAATACCCCCCCCCTGGCATTGCAGAAGTTTCAATTAAAGGAAAAGGCTTACAAAATGTTTCTGTATGCTGTCATTTCTAAATCTTAGGCAGAAAGAACATCGGAGTTGGCTGCTCAGATGTTTAACAAAATCAGCAATCAGAATCTAGACAATTGCTGGTGCAAAAAAAAATGGTGCATCTGTCGTTGAACAATTAGATGCAATTATTAAATTATATATATTTGATGCATTAAATATACTGTTTTTTTTAATGTATTTTTATTTATTTGACAAAAAATGACTGATAAATGCAGGGCAGCTAAAGAATGTGAGAACAAACCCAAAATAAGTCGTTTCATACCTAGTTAGATGTACAGTACTGTGCGTAAGTCTTAGTTTCCTTTTAGATTACATACATTGGTACTTGAAAATTTGTGAACCCTTTAGAATTTTTTATATTTTTGCATAAATATGACCTAACACATCATCAGATTTTCACACAAGTCCTATATAGAGAATCCAGTTAAACAAAAGGATATACTTTTAGTATATAGACAAAAGGATTATATTTGGCCATTTATTTATTGAGGAGAATGATCCAATATTACATATTTGTGAGTTGCAACAGTATGTGAACCTTTGCTTTTAGTATCTGGTGTGAGGTTATTTGATGCTAAAGCTCACAACGATTTGAAGGAAGATGGTAGAATAATGGAGTGATGTATCCAAGTATTCAAACCAACAAATCTAATTGTGGCCTACATACATTCAACCCATGACGTAATTGACTGTTTGTCTAATCCTACATGCTGTGACTGATCCTGTCTGTGTTGTTGTGCCTTCCAGATCAGCTGTCCTCTCAGTTCCAGTGACTCGCACATCTCTTTTCTACCTCTTGCACATATGTTTGAACGAGTAGTACAGGTATGAACTGGAAAAACTGAAGCAGTGTCGGAGCATAAAGAAGAGCAAGTTTATACCCCCATGCGCATTCTGTGAAAAGTGTACTAGCATTTGGCATGCTTTCTTATGTTTTTTGTCTCATTTAGGGTGTCATGCTGATTCATGGGGGTCGTATCGGCTATTTCCAGGGAGATATTCGCACCCTGATGGATGACCTTATCGCCCTGCGACCCACAGTCTTCCCAGTCGTTCCCCGTCTGCTCAACCGAATGTTCGACAAGGTTCGAATTAGTGAACTTATCTATATAATCTTGTCATTATTATTTGTGCTAGAATGTAAAAATGAATACTCCGCATGTTTTGGCATGTCTCAGATCCTTGGGCAGGCCAACACTCCTCTGAAAAAGTGGATTCTGGAATTTGCCTTCAAGCGGAAGGAGGCCGAGATGATGAGTGGAATCATGAGGAGAAACAGCCTGTGGGACAAAATCATCTTCAAGAAAGTCCAGGTACTTTTGACTTGTGTAAATATTGTGTACGTTTTCTTGTGTCTTAGTAGGAGTCTCTCAGAGAACGGGAAATGTCTGTGAGCGTGATGTATGCTGCCCACTGGTGTTCAAAAATGCTTTTGTGTTAGATGTCATAATAAACAAGATGGCGTAGTCCAACTCGACAACGCACATTGTCTTGGCTTCTTGTTCTCAAATGATACTACAAATGATAAATATTTAAATTGAAAGTAAGTAATAACATGAGGTACTATGTCAATACTTTAGAACATTAAGCCACTTAAGCATTTTATCCTTGGGAAATATCTTTATTCTTTATTTTTGGACCATTTTTGAATTAAAAATTGGAACTCTGTTGAAGAATCTGAATCAATAGAATTCAATAGAAATACTAGCCAACCCTAAACAGTACCAACTATAATAATAATAATAATAATAATAATAATAAAAAAAGTAAAAAATACCTGTATTAGAATCTCTATCTATATTGGCAGTTAAAAATATGGATCATTATAAGTATATAATATGATGTTCGGGCAGCATCGTTCTGATTCACAGAACGTATCGTGGACATGATAGCGATTCATATCTGTATAACGCAGTCAAAGACTCTGATCTATTAAATATTTTGGAGCAATGTTTAGCAATTGTTTGTGTCTTACAGATAGTCACATTAATGTATAATTAATGATTATCTTGTATAGTAGCACTGCTGCCTCACAGCGAGAAGGTCCTGGGTTCGATCCCAGGGTGGAGTGGGTCCTTTTTGTGTGGGATCTGCATGCCTTGCCAATGTCTGTGTGGGTTTACTCCTAATTTCCTGCCACAGTCCAAAGTCATTGCACGTTATGTTAAGTCATTAAGTTGAATTGAAATTGACTTGAGTATATATCTGACTAGTCTTGAGATAACCTTGTGTGTGCCGCTGAAATGGCCACAGATGCTGATAGCGACATTAAATAAGCCAAATAACAAACAATATTTATAGGAATAATTCCTACTGTCATGTCTTACAATGCCTTACAAAGTCTGTCTGGATTGCAAATGAATCACAATGAATGTATTAGTTATGCTAATTAATGGCTGTACGAGGCACTCGAACATACTTTTACATTCAGAGAATTTAGCAAACGGGCTTATCCAGAACAATTTAAAACAGCTACATGTTTACAATGTACAACCTAAGCAATTGTAGGTTAAGGGCTTGAACCTTTAACCTTCTGGTCAGTAGTCCAGTACCTTAAATGAACGTATTTGTTATGCTACATTCATGGCTCTACAGCTGTCCTGTGGTGACCTGATATGATACTTTTTAGGACTTAATCCTATAAGAGCTCTTATGAAAGCAGACTGAACTAATCATATGGATAGAGTGAAGAAAGCTTTCTCCCAGAAATCCTTGTGTCCATCTCAACTGATTCAGCTTTCTGGGATTGACTTACCTGGAGTATTGATCATGCATCAAGACACTTGTATAAGTACCTTCCCATGCACAACTAATGGTGGAATCCACAAGGAACTATTCAGTACAGTTCATGCCAGATGGTGGCCTGATGTGTGATCTGGAAGGTGACTGGTTGTACCTGAGAAAGTTTACAATGGTTACTTGTAAGGGGCCCGTCTATTTTTTGTTGACTAAAGCTATAGAAATATATTTATGAAACGTTAGTTACATTTGCTTTACTATCCAGGCTGTAAATTCTAAAAGGCAATCGTTTTGACAGGGTGTGATGACTTTCCTTATGGACTTTGTTAGACCAAGATTTCTTATGCATACAGGTAGCATTTCATAAAAATTACGTGAAATTAGTAAGTTTGAACTCTAAATGTTTACTTAAAGAGTATATTGGTGTGAGCAATGCTGGGGTTAAACATTTAATTTAATTTAATTTAATTCAAGGCATGGTGTCTTCCCTGTTGTTAATTCTACATGCACTTGTTATAGTTGGTAAGTCACTGTAATCTTTATAGACTTGGGAGTATGCAGCCCATAAAAATAACAGATAAGCTATCAGATGAAATAAAAATCTTATTTTGTGTGTAAAAAAGAAAATCCCAAACTGTTAAATAGCCTAATTCTGGGAATTATGTTCCCCCACCCACTCCAGTAATGCAGAATGATCTGACCATGAATTATTCTGAGGATAAACATGAGACAAAACTAAGTCCACCTTAATCCATTTGTTTGTGGGATTTAGGTTGAGTTACGTCATTTATATATGGGTGAAAGTGGTTAAGTTGCATTGTTAGGGCTGTCTGTATAAAAGATATAAAAGGTAAACTGGTCATTATCTGGGTTCTGAGAGTCGTGAGAATACACTGACAATATTTTTGCCTCTCCCTACAGGCCAGTGTTGGTGGTTGCGTGCGATTGATGCTAACCGGTGCTGCTCCGGTCTCTGCACAGGTGCTGACCTTTCTACGTGCCGCACTGGGCTGCCAGGTCAGATTCTTTTACACTGTGTGTGTGTGTGTGTGTGTGTGTGTGTGTGTGTGTGTGTGTGTGTGTGTGTGTGTGTGTGTGTGTGTGT
>JAUZST010005219.1:0-15737 GCA_034779995.1 Parotocinclus haroldoi
ACTGTGCAACAGTAATGTTACTACAGTGGTGTACTTTGTCTCCCCCTAGTGCACTAGACTCAAGTATGTTATTTATTGTGAATGTGGAAGGCGTTGACAAAAATATAACTAGAAAAAAAACTAGAAATTTTCATTTGAAAGGTTGACATGTCAATGACGACAGTCTTTCTGATACAAAGCAAACCTAAAGTCAATTTGAAGTGGGGCGTGATCTGATATAGCCTCCTTCTTAATACAAAATCCACATAACAAGGAGTGGTGCACATGCAATAAAATATGCACTGGAAAAAGTGGTCAGCCTCCTCCATGGCTCCACATAACTATTCTTCTCTATAAAGAGAGAGATTGCGCCATATTTGTTTGGCACCTGACAGAACAGCGTTGGTTGCACAATTGATATAATCTCCTAAGATTAAATGGCACGTGTCCAGATTTAGGAGTGATAAGAGATGCCTATTCATAAAATCAAAATCATGCCCTTGGACCCTAAGTGTTGGCGCTTATAATATTTCAAAATCAAATATCCTATAATGAAATATCCCCTAATTATTGTAAACAGTGCATAATCAAAATAGCAGCACCTCCGGCTCTTTAATAACATTGCAGTGTAATACATGATTATCTTGGAATCTGCATAATTTAGTGAGTTCACTTTTAGACAAAGGGACATCTAGGAAAGGGACATCTACATTAAACACTGAGGTAGGTGAAAACTTCTGCACTTTCAGCATGAGATTGCCCCAAGAGACAAACCTAACTGAGCATCCCCGGTTGCAGCCCCATATATTGGCCTGGGCAAATACAACCTCCAATCAGAAAAAGTTGGGACAGTGTGAAAAATTAAAAGGAAATATGTAGTGTGCCATACATGTCATGATGTGGTCCAAACAATATTCACAAATGTACAGATTTTGTGGATACTGTGGACATGATTAGAATTACCTGTTTGAAATTACGTCAGTTTGGTTTTTTTTCATCTCATTACTAGACCTAACTTGCCCCTTGTCCAAATGTGTTACAGGCCTGAAATGTAAGAACAGATGTTTATTACCCAATGAAATTAAGTTGAGTAGAAATAAAATATTCTGGGTTCATACTGTCTGCAATGAAATACAAGTCAGAGTAAACGTAAGACACACTGCAGTTTGTCCCATTTGCATTTTCTTTACTGGCCAAAATATTCCTGATATAGGGTTGTGCAAACCAAAATACAGATGGGGATTACAAAATACTCAGGAAAATATTAACAGGTATTTTTTTCTATAATGCAATTCTCACTTTAAGAAGACTGATTCACATGATAGATTCTGTTTGAACTCAAACTTGCATGAGAGAAGTGCAAGCCTCAATTCGGATTTGCATGAAGTGACTTGAACCATTCCACCAGATTACTGTAATACACCAAACCTGAAACACCCCCCACCCCACACACATACACACAAACTGTTTTAAAAATTCTAATTCACAGAATGCTAACCCACATTGTCATATGCCACTGAAACATGAGGAGTTTAGGTATATAGCTAGAGCTTTATTTTAACCACACCCCTGCATTGTAGATAAGGAAGTGAGACTGACCCTTGTTCACCAATACCAAGTGAAGATTGATTGTGTGTGTGTAGAACTGTTCAAAAGCTGCTATTCATCACAATTGACTTGTCATTACTAAAACAGCCACTACCAAAACACTGGTAGAGATTAAACATTTCAAACAGTACTGTACTAGATGCATGTTCCATAGATGTGATACAATACAGATACAAGCATGGAACTTAGAAAAACAGCCACTTTCTAGACATGTTCAGCTGTGACTTTAAAGCAGCATGTCCATGGTATGCTCTATACCAGAAATGAATGCTGTTTCACAGAAAAAAAACTAATATACATATAACAATGTCACTTGTAATCATTCCAAAAGTTAGATAGTTTAAAATGAATTCCAGTGGAGTGCTAATACAAAACTGTAGCACAAAAACAAAAAAGTAACAATGGCACAACAATAGCAAACCACACATAAATCTATTGTAAGAGAATCTATTTTTGATTGGATTAACCGTCGCGGCCGACTCTCGGTCACTTGATGGATCATCGATCTCCACACATTTCTGTCTTTCATTCCACACAGAAAGGACCCAGGCCGCTCCACCCTGGGATTGAACCAGGGACCTTCTTGTTGTGAGGCAGCGGTGCTACCTACCGGGCCACCGTGCTGCCCCAAGAGAATCTATAGTTCATTAAAAATGTCCTCTGGGCCACATTTGGCCACTAAACCAGAAATCGGACAAGCCGTATATAGGTGGAATGGCATTTTTATTTTAACATCCTAAATGTAACATCATCGTATTAACAGACATTTGAAGCGGAAGTATGCACTCACCGTTAATTCCTTAATGCCCATGACTTTGATGACCTTCTTTATGACTTCAGGAGGGCAAGGAGAGCCAGCAACAACGCCTGTCATACAACAACAAAATACTATGTATTACAAATACATAATTATTTGTATTACAGTTGAATATATAACCTGGTGTTGTGAGTGCTATTACATTTTACGTCTGCTACACTTCTTACAAAGCAAGCTGTTTCTGTCAGTCCAATGTAGATGTAAAATATATGTCACAGACATGCCTGAGCATGCTTAGTCATGTTAAATGCTGGCAGTCAGGCTATAAAAGCTTGCCTTAGGCAAGAGTATAGTGAGTATATCAGGAAGACTGGTCACAAAACAGACTGGTCACATCAATGGTGCAACAACTGTGATACATTTTCTTACATCTGTGCCTAGGACAGACCTTGGCTATACTTATGAAACTTTGTATGTAAAAAATGGTGACAAAGACAAAGCCCAAATTCCACATATCTGTCGTGCGACATTTGCAGTCAACCATAGAGCTTGGCTCAGATACATAGAAGTCTCAGCCATCTGCAGTCCCAAAGATATGGTAAGGGCAGCAGAATCACGTGTTGGAATGTTACTGCCAAAAAATAAATAAAATCTGGTTTCTCTACTAAAATATGAACTGTACTAAATACTTCGATTACGTTCGATTTGGCTATCACCAGCGGCCACAAATGACAATGACAGCATGCCAGAATCAAAGCCACAAGAGAGATGAAGGCTTGATGAGGTAAATGAAGATGCCACAAAACATGGACCAGATGTGGAAAACAACAATTATCCAGGGGATAAAACATCAAACAAGCTCCTTTGCAGACTGACAAACTGTGTTCTTCACTAACATTGTTCATGGCTTTATGTATATGACCCAAAATTGTATCTTTTTTTATAGATTTATCAAAGGTAAGACTGAAAGCTGCCCTGTTACACAATGACAATGTTCATCCTTCCACGTCTATCCACTTGCTAAAATGTAAACATGAAAGAATCTTCAATAACATGACTTGCCTGATTCAACTGATGACAGGTCAAACTTAGCCAGGTCAGGCTGAGCCAACATATCGATGTACATGGTCGGAGTGCCATAGACAAATGTGCATCTGAAAGTATATTAAAATTAGATTTAATAACACACACTCACTGACCACTTGGTACAACTCATTTGTGTCTACAATCATCGTCAGTTCCACTTACCACATAGAAACACTTTGTATCATTACAATTGCAGGCAGTAGTCAATGTGTTTCTCAACATACTTTGCTAGTCTCTCTTTATTCTGTTCTATAATGCTCAGGACCTTCATAGGACCACCACAGATCAGGTACTACTTGAGAGATGGATCATTCATAGCATTGCTATGACATTGATGTGGTGCGTTTAGTGTGTTTTGCTGGTACAACTGGATCAGACACAGCAGTGCTGCTGGAGTTTCTGAATACCTCCGTGACACTTCTGAGTCCTACGAGCACTGATGAAAGATTAGAGACCGAGTATCACAACAACAACAGTCTATTTACATCTACAAGGTGAAGCAATATGGTATGCGTTTTAATATATGCAATGAATGCAGTGTTTAAAAACTCCAGCAGCACTGTCACTGCAGTAAATATACCTGATCTGGGGTGATCCTGTGATCAAATGGATAATGACGAAATCATGTGTGCCTAAACGATCAGCAAGCATAGATATAGACGCAAACAAGTACACAACTTCGTGTCATTTTAAAGTCACTGCTATGAAGAAAAAAGAAGTTGACACAATTGTCATAGCAAACCGTCTCAGTATTTGAAACGAAAAGAAAACAACACTTCATTTTACCTCAGAGGACTTTGCAAACTAAATTATTATTACTAAATCATTACAAATAATCTTTTACATATTACAAAACTTTACATTACAAATAATCATAATTAAAAATAAGCAATGACAAATCATTGTATTTATCATGTTGTCTATAATTTTGTCTAATCCTTCACAACCAATAATGGATAACGTACGTAAACCTCAGGAAAAACGAACGGCTAAATTTTGAACAGCCAAAACCATTTTGTGAAAGGAATGTTTATTGAGGTTCACATTTTTCAGCCTGGACTGGGAATGATTACTCAATGGGTTACGGTAATTTACTTTCTTTGGCTACCAAGTGTCACATTTATTAAGTTTGGTGTTCATAAAAAAAAACATGATTTATGATTAATTATTGCTGAAACCCATGAATGGTATTTGCACATTTACAACATAAATATATCCTAGAATCAGGAACAGAAAGCTGAATGAAAGATAAGATGGTATGTAGGCATACTTCTCATTTTGCAATGCTACCAGATTTGCATGCCCATCGTATCCAGTGGAAGGGAAGATCAGCGTGCAACCATGTAATGCCATTATCATCCCACCACCCACTGAGCCAAAACAGTGGTACAGCGGCACTGGCACACACACTCGTTTATTTTTCTAAAAGAAAAAAAAAAAGGGACATCCAGTAAAACACGCATTATAATAATAGCTAATAAACTTTTGTAGGGCTTGTGCACATATATTTGGGTACCTAAAATGCCTGCCAGCTCACAAACTGTGAAATCGGACGTTTATTTTTTTTAATGGTGTCTAGCTCAGAAAGCATTGTCCACCCATGATTAAGACCTCTGTTTGCTGAGGTTCAGTATATTTTTCTCACCACTGCTAGCATTTTGTTGGAAGACAGGGGAACAATGGTCGTGAAAATGGTGTTGAAGTTTGTACACAGTCTGACTAACTGTTGATTGGTGGGTTCCAAACTCTTTACAGATGAGTGTGTAACCCTTTCTACTCTGAGCTGCATCAACAACTTTTTGAGGCAATGGCACTTGCACTGTGAGTATCAAAATTTGATAGATCCCTGATATTTAAATACAAACAGGAACCCCACACATACCTGATTGTCATTGTTGCGTGTGTCTGCTTGATCTTTAGCTCAAATTTGGACTAGAGACTGTTCTAACTTGGTGTGTTTAGAGACTTTCTTGTTTAAGTTACTCTTGTTTGTGCAGTTTATTATTACAATTTTACTACAGCAGCAAGGTCCATGTCAGTCAATGTCCTGTTTCACAGAGCGCAATGCGGTCGTTAAACGGTACATGCACCTGTATAATATGTTTGTCTCAATGGTTAATTGGATTCTCTTGATCTGCTTTTACAGCTTGTGTGAAAACCAGATGAAGTTTTAGGTCATCTAAACAAAGAATACACAATATTCTAAAAAGGCTCCCAACACCTTCAAGCACCAGCGTACATTCCTTGTTTGTCAAATATACTGCCAATTTTCTTTTGGTTTTATTTCTTGGTACATCATTGTGTGTGAAATCGATATAAATATTTCTTGTTTTTTAATTCCCATCTAACTGTCTTCGTGTTTTAATGCTGTTATAGTAGGAGCATGATCAAATGCAATGACATGATAACGTGACAATACAGGGAATCTTAATTACATGTGTTTAATTACTTTGTAGGCAGTGAATGAGCATGCAAACACGTGCGTGCACACGCACACAGACACACACGTAGTCCTGCTAAAACAAGACAAATTCCTACACATTTCTACATACTGAATTTGGAAATTTGTCCATAAGACAACAGCAACCTAAAATACCTTACAACTGCAGACTAGTTCGATATCCCATTGTACTGTATTCCAAATTGATCAAAACTCTTCAAGGGTTTAAAAATTGTGCACCGCCATAAAGGGTTTGAAAACGTGCCTGTTTTGATAACATTACAGAAACGCTGTTCTAAATATTAAGTTCTATAGAGTTAAATATGGTACTTTAAGACCCCATGAGCATGTGCTTACCCTCCAGTTGTATCCTATACGTAGTCCTATGAAGTAGGCATTGTTGACAATATTGTGGTGTGACAAGGCAGCTCCCTTAGGACTCCCAGTGGTTCCCTGAAATCAGACGAGATTATTTTTCCACTCTAATATTAATACAACACAAACTGCTTGAGGACCACACTCAATACCGATGTGAACTGTATGTTGATGGGATCATCAAAGTTGATTTTTTTCTGAATGTCTTGTAGCTCCTGGTAGTGCTGGCTGCTCCCTGCCTGCATCAGATCACTCCACTGGAACGCCCCAGGCTGCTTACTGTCCGTCACAATAACTGTGCTCAAATCAGGCAATCTGAGTAAGGCAACACAAATACAGAAGCATGCATTTATCTAGTTACATGCAATTTTGCCCTCCACCACCCCCATTCTCGGGGGATTGATTATTCTTTATTTGTGGTAACAATATTCTTTAGTCTCTACGCTCATAATGGAGGGCATCAAATACTTGACTTTCAAATAGCAATAAAGTTTTTTCAATTTAAGTATTTAAGTAAGGTAAATAAACAAAAAACCTAAAAGTACTCAGGGAACATGGGCATGATGCCATTTTTAACACTGCATTTCCTAGTCAGGCTGATGCCAATACCCAGGCAGTGCAGTATAAAACATAAGCGTCTCCTGGACTGGAAAACACTACATCACAGGGTTGGATAGAAATGGGTGTTGCACTATAACCCCTCAAACAGCCCCTACTTCCTTATGTGTATGCATTTGATGCCCAACCAAACCAGCACACAATGGCACTGAAATCCAAAATTCACTGCACTGACCGAGCACAAAGAGGTTTTGACATTCGTGTATTTTATTGTTTTTAATCAAGTATCATATGCCATAATTATGGCATCACTTTTTATACAGAACATCGAAATAAATATTCTTTCCACGGCAAATCTGCAAGTTTGTGTGCTTGAGTAATTGCACTTTCAGCATAATTAAATTCACATGACTACAGTTTGACAACCTGTTAACTTTCTGCCTTAGTCAGCTGCCTTTTTAGTGTTCCATTTTCAACTCATATACTCAAGACCTGCGGTTTCAAGTTCCACTTCTGCCAAACAAGAGTAATTCATTCTGTACAGGAAATCATCTTGTCAATGTCCTTACCTGTTGTCACATTACACTCTAATAATAATTACATTATTTGTAATTAGAAATATGTAAATATATTATTATACATTATAAATAAATGTATAATTTGATTTAGAATCAAAATTCAGTGTATGATTGTCCACCTGAATTTACACATTAAAAATCTACTGAAAAATTCTGATCAATTATTTAAATTCTATGAATTACTAAATTAACTGGTTTGGATTAGAGATCAGCACCTTTACCAATCAGCTTCCAGACTCCACCGCAGTCTAAGTGGCCCCCACAGGACATCAAATGTAGTGGTATTTATTACTTCACTGAAATGTATTACTTCAAAGTTCATCTACCAAGATGTTAATGACTAATCAAATCTAAACACAGCACACTGCCTGAAATACACTAATCCTGATGAGAAGCAGAATGGTGGCAACAGTCTGTTGTTATTAAGAACTCCCAAAACCTAAGCACACGACAAAACAATGCAGAGGCATAAGGACAGGAAAGGAACTGGTCTTAATAGGCCAAATTAAAGACCAGACTTAATTCTAATAGGAGACCTGTTAGCGACCCTAAAAAAAGTAGTCCACTGACCGAGCATGCACAATTCTGCAAGGAAAATGGGGAAATATTACCCTATATAGGTATACAAAGCCAGTAGTGACAAATCCATACATGTAATTAAAGCCAGATGTGACTCTACAAAGCACTGAACCAATTTTATTTTATTTTCAATTATATTTTTAATGTGTTTGCTTTTTATTCTTGCTGTAAGGCAAATGTGTACATTTTGGTAGATTTAATATAATTCATATTTTCAATATGAATTCAGTGATTCATTTTGAAGAAACTATTTCAAGGGGCTATTGTGATTTTTTATAGACACTGTAAATAGTTTTATCTATTTAATTAATCATTATCTAACTAATTAATCATTCTATTCTATGGGTGGTTCAATTTTTTACACCAATAATGCTAAAACTGTGCATAAAAAATATCACCAACTAATTACCTGGAAAGACAAAGCTCTAAACACCACACCGATATTGATTATTTACTATCTAAAAGTAATGGATAAAAAATATTTACTATAGTACTACTTAAAGGATATGATTTGTGATTCTGTGTAAAGCCAAAAACGGGTGTGAAATGGTTTTGGAAGTTGCTGAGTTGTTGTGTTATTGCTAAATGCTGCTTCCCATCATGTGCCCTGTGCTTAATGACATACAAAATTAAAACCATTTTCCCCATAGATATGTTCTATTTTTGAACCTTCTCAATAAAAGGAAAAACAACATGTTAATGGAAGATAGTCTTTGCCTTAGTAAACAGTCTGGTCAAAGCCTAGTGTGTGAAATGTGTGGCTTATGAGTGTTTTGTTTGTAATCTTTAACGCTGGCTATTAATATGTACCTGGAACACTTGAGGCCTCCAGGAGAAACAGTATCCAGCTCAGGGCAGATCTGCCTCAACATGTCATAGTATCTCTGGGTCTTAAACACAGTTGGGCACACGATAGCATTGCACTGCACCTAAACCAAGAGACGAGACTTTTAAGCTAGAACGTACTAAATGCAAAAATAAAGTATTAGACTGAGACATTAAAATTAGGGCCAAATTGACCGCACATTAACAGCAACTCTACCTTTCTCAGTGCAAATTCTAACTCCTGCAGCT
This sequence comes from Parotocinclus haroldoi, assembly GCA_034779995.1. Lineage (NCBI taxonomy): Eukaryota > Metazoa > Chordata > Actinopteri > Siluriformes > Loricariidae > Parotocinclus > Parotocinclus haroldoi. The sequence goes on from JAUZST010005219.1 coordinate 9,035, forward strand.
GATAAGCTGGATTCACTGATACCTATTAAAGACCAATAAAAATAAAAAAAAATCACAGCTTTAGTTTGCTTTTTTACACTGCATAAAACACAGGTACTGAATGTATATCTCAAATCAAGTCTCACCAGAATGATTCCAGCCTTTGCTGTGGCAAACTGCATCAGAATCCATTCATATGTGTTTGGTCCCCACATGCCCAAGCGATCTCCCTTCTGCAGACCCAGTGCCAACAGTCCTGCTGCTGCCTGATCCACCTGCATCAGAACATTCCCTTCAGTCAAACTGTATTTTGACACTGTAGGAAAGCAGTCTGGACTCCAAATGAAGATCCGCAGGTGAAAAACTCTGAGAAAGCCATGTCTTAATCTGAATCCATTAAATGTTTTTACAGCGTTTAAGTATGCCGCCTTCGAAGAGAAAAAAGGAGTACACACACAATAGCTGAGAGGTAGTAGCAACAATTATATTAGTGATATCAAGGTTCAATTAAATAAAATAATTGCTTTGGTCTGAGTCAGCTACCTGGTAGTTCTTCTCTAGCCCAGCACCAACTTCACTCACTGTAACTGAAACCTTGTATAATCTTTGGTAATAATATTTTTAATAGATATATTTGTGTGCCATTGGGCAAGTGATAAGACCCACAAAGTCTAACGCTCGACATGCCCTCACAACAAGGGATACATAAAGCTGTTCATTTAATCTGAAAACATTGTTGCATGCATTTGTTTTCCATTTCACAAAAACGACAACTATTTATATTAAACAAACAAGGGTTTCCAATCTACAAAGCAGCATTAGGCAAAGATAAAAGTGATCAAATAATAAGAAAACCTGCATCCAAGTCACAGCCATTTTGCAAATATCAATCTCGTGTACTTTGAAGACTTTGGTTTGAACGTTTGATCGCTTTACTTCGCATCAGAAAAAGAGTCAATGATGCTCACCAGGCTGAAAAATGCTACAAAGCTAGCTATAAACAGTCTGGACCCCACGAGTCACATTCAGTCTGCATAACAAAATTCTTAAGACCATCAGTCAACAAAAAATAAAAATAAACATTTCATGACCAAGGTGTGTAATATTCTGTAAGCTCACAAAGAAACCCAGGGTCTAAGCAAATAACGCCATTTGTTATAGTATAATACAAGAATACATTTCGTCTCAGCTGTTTAACTGGGTTCTCTTCATCTATTTTTGGAACACTTGTCAACCATTATGACTTCTGAATCTGATAATGTTTGTTATATTCATGCAGAAACTCAAGTGTTTACAAACTTTTAAGGGCCGCTGTATGTATCCCCACATAGAAATCTAGACGTTACATTAGGACATGCACTGCTCACAAAAATTAGGGGATTTCATCATTTGTGAAATCCCCACTATATACACACATACATATATATATATATATATATATACATACATACATACATATACACACACACACACACAGACTTATATAAACAGTGCATGGAACGCGTAACACGTTTGTATTCCCTATGTGTGGTATGGGAGGTGAAAGTTAAAGTTTAACTGAACATTAACTTTAATGCAGGTTTATGTCATATATGTCAGGTTTATATCATAATTTGAAAATATCAATGTTCAAAACTGCTCAAAAATTTTCAACTACTGCGAATTCAAAATAATTTGAGAGACTTTGGAAGTGGCGTTAGCTGATGTTATGCTGGAACTAGATGTAAATGTCTACAAGTAGAGAAACTGTTTCCTGTTGCCACCCAGTGTTTCTTACACAGTCCAGGCATCACAGACTGTAGCCTGTCAGTAAGACTCTCCATGATCCATGAAACTAAAGGTCCCTTGGAAAATGCACTAGAGAAATCAAGGAACATGATCCTGACAGCAGCATACAGTCTGGGAAGCATCTTGGTCAGAACATACTTCACCACCATATTTTCCCTCATACAGAAACTGCAGGAGGTTTCCTGATGGTCCATAACCAACGTCTGGGCTGTTTGAAAACCAGCCCCGAAGGGTCATAGTGACATGGGATGAGCAAAACTGGTCTGTAGTCAAGAGAATACAAGAGGACTTCCAGAGCTGAGATACTTTCTGCAGCAATAAGGAAAGAAAGAATTGGTGCTGTAACCCCTTACAGAACTGGCTGGTATAGAACTGTAGCACCCTTGGACTGGATCCAAGTATTTCCTGAAATATGAAGCTCCTGTAAGCAAAGGTGCTATCCTCAGTAGTTCAAGTTCCCTTTAACCTGTATTCTGAACATGCAGTGGGTGGAAAATTAGCTTTGTTATCAACTCTCTTTAGGTCGAAAAGATTAGAAACCTACTCAGGTTAAATTTGAACTTTGGACTATAAATGCCAAAGGAGCAATATATCTGTTTGCTTTTGTATATTACTTTGAGCCACACTGTAAATAATAATAAAAAAAAAGATTACAGGTTATAATAAAAAAAAAACGTGTAACAGTTAACAATATAAAAAAGCAGGAAAGCAGTACATATTGGTGTATTTGGGAAAATATCAGAAATGTTTCAACTTCGATCTTTAACAGCCGAGTTGTACTCATGGTAGTAAGTATGACTTTTGATGACTTGGTGTTAACCTGAATCCCGAGGAAATGGAATCACAATACTCACATCAGTTTGGAACTCAGCAAAGGTCTTCCTGATGCCATCCTGGAGAAAAACAACAGCCTCGCGATCAGGGTTTTTCTCTGTCCTGATCTGCAGGCTTCGGCCCACAGTAAGAGACAGCATGGAGAAGGAGGAGACGCCATGGGCATAGCTGGTGGTAAGCGTCGGAACACTAGGTGGAGTATCAACATGGATGGCACTGGGAAGAAAGACAAAAAAGGATTGTCAAATCCTAAGGGAGGAGCTGACTGTGTAAAAATACGCAATTGGGAAAAGGTAGCATGGCGAGGAAAAAAACAACAAAAAGAAATAGCTGACTTCTGTGCAGAGCACATTAAGTGATGTTTTCCCAGATTTCAAACTTCAGATTTTTTTACATTTGTTGTAAAACAGGTACACTTTAGGATCTCAGGTGGTGCCTAACACGCAAAAACCGTGCGCACACAAAACACATGGAAACCCAACCAGACAATGGTAGAATAACAGCTATTTCGGTACATCTAGCACCAATAATAATGCTATGTTCAAGGTCACTTAAATCATTGGTTTAAACTCGTGCTCGGTTTGACCTTCATCAGGTCATCTTAAACATGTTTACTTGCTTAAAAGAGCTGTCTTGCTGCCATGTAATTGGCTGATTACATATCTGAATTAGCATGCAGTTGATCAGGTGTATCTAATACCGTGACCACTGAGTGTATATGTGGCTGGGTAGGGGTCATTGTTGCAGTGCCAAAGAATCCCTGAATTTTATAACGAATATGCTTTAACACTGACCATACATTCTGCCAAAAAACTAGTTTAATAACAGTTACAGACAAATGCTTTATATAACACTATCGAGCAATGTTAGCTTTAAAAAGAAAGTGTGCAAATAAGTGAAGATAAATGGAAAAAAACGGAGTAATCGGCTGCTCAGTCTCATAAAAGCGATTCTCTGCCAGTCATACACTGATAACAAAATTTCAAAATGAATATAAAGTGATCACAAACAGAAGCATTCGATTTTGTTTCATTAAACAAAATAATCATAAAAGCAAACGAAAAGTCAAAGAAATGTGTTCAATTAAGCAAATGTGATGCAAAGATTGAGTACAACAGAAGCATGTGAAACTGGACGAGAGTGCCACACATTGACTGTTCAGTAGGGTGTATGGACACCCAAGACTGACTACAGGAAGTCACAGGTGGGGCACAGGTTGCACATCAACTAGTGGAAAGGGTCGGAAGCTATAGAATTTTTAGTTTTCACAGATGATCTTCCCTGATCCCATACCAACTTGATCAAGGGGACAGCTTAACAGTGACCTCCAGCAATGGCTCAGGAAGTTTGGTCCAACTCCAGCCAAATTCTATCCAAATTCTATGATCCTCCATGAGCACAAACTTCTATCTCTGCACCATAGAGAGAATTCTGATTCACTACATCAGAGCATGTTATGGCAGCTGATCCTCCTCAAGAGCAAGGCTCCCCAGAGAGTTGTGAGAACTGCTAAACATATTACACAGGACACATTCCCAGCTCCAAAAGACACTTACAGATCACAGACTGTAGAGTGGAAGACACTGTAGAGTTCTGTCACCCACTACCTGACTAAACACTTTCTATCCATACATACAGTTTTCTGTTATGAAATCAAGGGTTATTAAACCAGGGTAACTAAACCTTTAATTTTCAGTTCGGCATGTTTATGCCTGCCACCGTTTAAATTCCATCCCGTCTGCAAGGCATTCCATAGGGACTTATGCAGCACTGCACAGTGGAAAGCGACACAGTTGTGTGCATATTACACTGTTCACAAAATCAGGGGATATCACATTAGGGGATATTTCATTTTGATTTTTTGTGAGCAGTATACTTTTCATACAGTAGTGCATCTCTTGCATCAGAGGTCAAACCATGCAAATATAGCATGGTTTTTGAAGGCTTTGCTTTTTTGTCATGTATTCAGCATCTCAGGAGAAAAAATTGTGTGTCGACTGGCTTTTCAATTTGACACCAGTTTCTCCTCAGACTATTTGCACAACTTGTTCACTTGATCGGTGTTGCTAGAGGTGTTATTAGACCCACTTTAGTGGGGCACATTCTCCAGTAAAATGTTCCTATACCCCACTAAAATCATGGCGGTAAAATGAAAAGGCCTTTTTATCCTGGATTGCTGTGTAGAACTACAGGATACGCACTACAAATTCACTAGAGGCACTACACTTCCCATTATGCCCCAGCATATTTCCAAACGATTAAAACGTTTGTTTTGTATGTACTGATTGCAAATATATCAAGCTGATTGGCAAGCAGAGGGGTACAGCTGTGATTCTTTGTGTGCTCCAGTACAAGTAGCCCAGAAACACCCCTGATTGCTGCCACTTTTTTTTCATTATCTACCCCTAGCTCAAGTCAGTGGTAAATCATTAAGTTGAACTGTAGCTTATTTCGACTTATATATCATTTTATCATATGTTAATTACAATTGTCGTACTAAATGGATTTTATTGTACAATGTCTGTGAAATATTGTATAAATAAGGCTTTCATTCCAACGCTGATCTAGCAGTGAGAGATCCAGGAGTTTATCTATGGCACCGTGTTCATCAATAATGGAGTAGCATACATATGCAGAAAGAGTGAAGAAGCCTGGCTATCTGGACTCGAGAATTTCCTGGAAGATCATCCGCCATTTCTCGAACATGTAATGGCTTAACAACAGTAAATGTAGAAGGCAAAAATAAATAAATAAACACTACGGCGGAAGTGCAATTTACAGCCCCATAACAGCGTTTTTACTTTATAGATTTAAAAGCAAATTTGAAGAGTGCAACTCCTCTAATATCCCATTACATACATTCTCAGTCGATTATAGCTACTTATTTGAACTTGTAAAGGTTTGACGTGCATTAATTCTCACCAGTTGGGCTGAGAAGATAAAACGGGAGTCCAGGCTCTTTTGAGGAGTCGCGGGGTGTTGAAAAAAACGCCACCCTCCCGCACAGCTGCTACAAACTTCAGCCACATTTTCCTTCTCCACAAAATGTTCTAACCCAGTCACTCTGTAGCAATCTCAGATGCACGACTCCCCACGATGTAAATAAGCCAAATGTAAAGAGTGCAAGCGATGCACTGCTAACTGACCTACCGATTACCAACCGTACCGTATTTACACCGCTGTACTGTATATATCTGCTCTAAACAACTCACTAACATCGTGTACTGGTTTCTAGTGGTCACCGGGTACACGTTGTACAGATCTATCTTTGGCCTATGGAGGGCGATCTTACCTTCCACTAGCGGTTTTTCTTTTTACACAGCTTGCTTAATATCGAATTTAAGGGGCATTGACACATTTATGGGCAGCACTGCTGCCTCACAACAACACAAGGTTGCAGGTTCAATCCCAGGGTGGAGCGGCTTAGGTCCTTTCTGTGTGGAGTCTGCATGTCCTCCTCGTATCTGCATGGGTTTACCCCGGGTATTCTGGTTTTCTCCCACAGTCCAAAGACATGTTAGGTTAATTGGTGTCTCTAAATTGCCATTGAGTTGTGTATGCAAACACCCCAGCCGTGTAACTGGAAACAGCTGCACACCGGTCCCAAGCCTCGATAAATGGGGAAGGGTGGAGAAATCAACGGCAAACTACTCCACTGACTACTGCCGAAATACTTCGTGGATCACATCGATGACGACCGAGAGTCGACTGCGACTGTACGGTTAATCCAATACAATCCAACACATTTATACCAAAGCCAATCAGAATGAGATAAAGACGACTAACCTCCTCTGAGGAAGGTTATCGTCCCCAAGCAATGCTACACTGACTCCTACGCAGACTGTTGAGTGACACCCCGATCAATGTACATGCTACCCATGTGTGATACCCACACAAACACAGACTGGTCCCCTCAGAGTTGTGATTATACCACATGTTTTCATAATGTGAAATTATCCACAGTACCCCGACGTAACTCTGCAATATAGTTCAGCATTACACTCCAACCAGGTTCCACTGACTCCAACTCTCTTTCTGTTCCTAGGTTCAGACTTTCCTCCATGGGCGGGAGATCCTTTGCTGTGGCTGCTGCTGTGAGAGT
>JAUZST010005220.1:0-15737 GCA_034779995.1 Parotocinclus haroldoi
TAGAGATATATGTGTGTATGTGTGTGTCTATATATATATATATATATATATATATATATAATGTGTGTGTGTGTGTATGTGTATGTATATGTATATGTATACAATGCGGCTTACCTTATTGGGTGGTACAATTGAGTTGGGTTGAGTATGTGTCTGTGAGTCTGATTAAAACATTTTTTTTACAGAAGCTGCAACTTTTGAAAACACAAGACGGTGTAATTATTTACTTTAGGTTACTATGGTTAAGGTCTCCACAATGACAGTGAGTGTCCTATAGCTTTGTTAGTACTTCTTGATTTGCTGCTATTAAATTAATTTTTTTTAATTATAAATACACAAAATATTTAAACCAATAATTTAAATAATAATGGGGTCTGTAGGCAATGTATTAAGTATATAAATAGGCTATATTTCACTTACTTCTTTGGAAATGCAGTAATGAACAAAGGGAAATAAAAACTAAGTTTCTGATTGTATGGTTATGTTCTATGGCAGATTATATTTATTTACTAAAATCTATTATTAAGGTCCTGGGATATTCATACTGTGTCTAATCCCAGCAGTGTTTATACACAGTGTATAGAATACGCTACACTACACTACAAATCACTGTTTCATTAGTTTAAAAAAAAAAAAAAAGATGCATGTTCGGTTTTCACGGTTGTGACCCGCTGTTACCACGTGGGCATCCGTTCACATGCTGACTCCGTCCGTTACAGAAGCCAGCGGGTGGGCGGAGTCTATCGGCGCCTAAAACAATATAAGGCGCGCCGTCCCCTTCAGAGACGCAGTCGTAAGTGTCGCTTTTGTGGAGGGTCTTTCCTGAGCGCGATCATGCCAGCCAAGCCAGCACCCATTAAAAAAGGGGCCAAAGCGGTGAAGAAGGCGGAGCCAACACCTCCCCCCGCTCCTGAACCTGCCCCCGCCCCTGCTCCCGAGGCTCTGCCCGCTGAGCCTGCTCCTGCTGAAGCTCCTCCCGCTGAGGCCCCTGCTGCCGAGGCCCCTCCATCAGAAGAGCCCAAAGAAGGTACTGAACGCTACAGTGGGCTCAAAACATCCCAACTGCATTTATACTAACACATTTCATTTAGGCAACGACATCCATGCTGCCTTTACTATGCAGTCCTCTACCAGCTGTGTTTGGGAGAAGCTAGAAATTATCTTCTTCACTGCTCTGCTCAAAGTCAAACTTACGTTTATTGTTTAGATGACTTAGATCTTATGCATTTTTCTTTGAATCAAAATGGCATAGAACTATCTTTGAGTAATAGGATACCAGTTTGCTAATTTTGTTCCACTTTGAGGAGCACCGACAGATATGAATCACATTGCATTCTACATATTTGGCATCTAGATCCTGACACAGCTGGTAGAAAACAGCTGACTTCAGCAGATAATGGCGAGCTGTTTTAAGACCTGACTTTTACTTGGCAGGAACCTGGAACTAAGATAGAGTATCTCTGTTATTATTCCCTGGTCTTGAACTGGGTTTTAAGAATGAGATCAAATTTTATCTTTAGGCTGCCACTTAATGTTATGCATACATATATATAAACTTGTATTCATTTTGTTGTTTTTGCATAAAATGTTTTTTTATTTAATTAATTTTGTAGTTTTACTAGGTGTTTTGTATTTTCCTAATGGTGTATGCAAAATAATCAGCAAAATATGAAATTCAAAATCTATTTAAAAACTATTAAAACGATTACAGGATCTCTAGTTAATACATTATATCCTACATGCAACCGTGTCATAAAGAATGAAACAAAAAATAATTTATAGAAACTTTCTGCTTTAAAAAGTTTCAAAACAAAAAATAATTTGTTCAAACTTTCTATTTTAAAAAAAGTTTTATGTTTGTATTTGTAATTTTTATTCAGGTTGGGTTGCTTTTGTATAATACACACGTGTGTTTATGTGTATCTTATTTGTAGGTTTATTTAATACATTTAGTATAAATACATTTTGTATTTTTAATGACGTTAGTACAAATCCAAATTCACTCTTTACATATATCTAGCTGAACTAAAATAAAACCCTGTAAGTGTTAATTCTGCCCCGAAGCTGTTAATTTGGCACTGGGGATTTATCTATACTAATGTGGCTGTGACTAAAGAAATGAAACCCTAATTAGATCCTCAGAGTTTCTAGTTCATCTCATGTGCCCATGCCATAAATACCTGCTTTCCTCAATAGCATCACTTAGCCAAGCTTTTAAAACTATGTAACCTTGTCAAGTATAGTCGGATTGTAAAATTGTAGTTGTAATAAACATTATTAAACGTTATTAAATTGTCAAGAAAATAATTTAATTTGTTTTTAAAATCTAAATGTTTAATTTTTAGCGTGAAATAATCCTCAGACCAATATGAGCATAATTTCCACAAGTATTAACTGCAATTAAATGTTTCTGGAAATAAAAATATATCTCTCCAGATGTTTTGTGCATTCGCACCACATTTGGGATATTCCTGGCCGTTTATACTAAAGAAGTTAAAGGCTTTTAAAGTAGGCTTTAGTGGAATCCAACTTTTAATATCTGCTTTTGCTGAGAGCCCCACTGTGGCACTGCACCTGCTGCAGAAGCTCTTGCTGACAGTAATAACATAAGCTTTATAGCTTTCACATTCAGTCTTAGAAAGATCCTGCCTTGCACAGTGTGAGGTTTTCCCCACTGATGACATATCCAATTAAGTAAATGACAGCATTGATAATTAGATGAGTTGAATCTAGCAGTCAAAAAATGCAGGGCGGTGTCTCCTGAGGGCTGTATTTGAGAGCTTTGGCCATTGTTTCCCAGTTTAACCACTGGTTATATGCTTTTAATCTATGCTCTATATTTTCAGATGTTCAAATGTCAGTACATGTATTTGTTTAGTAGATATATCTATGAAAAACAACTCTTATAAATGATCGTTCAACCATACAGCTCAGCAGATGTATAGCAATTATGTAAATTGTTAAATGCGATTTTAATTTGCTGCTAACTGCTGGTGTGTGCGTGGCAACCCAGCGGTACTGGGAAACACTGGATTAGGCTACATATGCAATAATAAGCAATTTATTTATTTATTTTATTTAGTATTATTATAATTATAATAATATTTTATATAATTGTCATTGTTTTTAGCATAGTTGCCCTTTTATCCAGGATTTACATGGCTTTGCTTGATCCATTATACTAACGCTTTAATGTATAACATCAGCTGCTGCCCCTGCTGAGGAAGAGGCTGTTCCTGCTGAAGGTGTTGCTCCTGCTGATGGTAAAGCGCTATCTTTGCACTGTACCTTTATTTATATGTATTTATTTTTATTTTTTTTATTTTTTTTTTTTAAATATTGATTGTATAGTGTACACAACTGCACTGATTTGGGTTATCAGTGGCTTATCAATAATTTCGACATAGATTCACTATTATTCTCACGGCACTGGTTTATACCTAGCAGACTTGTTATTTCTGACCAAATTTCTTCCATCATATTTGTCCTTTATTAATGTACTTGCTAAGTAAGCTACCTCATACAGCAATTCCTTGCTGTGTATAACACAACATTTTCTTGCCTTTCAACCCTTTTTATTCTGCTCACAGCCAGCTTACAAATTAATGTTACCTGTGCTTTTTCATTATGTATATGTTCATACCACATTTTGGAATTTATATTGAGAATGTCTCTCAAAGTTTATGATCATAATTTGTGGTTATTAAGCACAGAGTGTTTTCTTTTTGTGAAATCATAATATAACCCTACTCTGCCAATCCAATATGCATAAAACACCTGACTAATATGATATAATATAAATGTAATATAGGTCCTCTGTAGTCTCTGACCCTTTGAGGCTTCAAGATCTCTGAAGATATCCTGTTGTAACTGGCATCAGGATATTTTAAGCAGATGTTTCAAGTACTACAAGTTGTGAGGTGATGCCTCCATCTATCAGATTTGTTTGCCCAGCATATCCCACTGATGCTCAATAATTTTAAGATCTGGAGAATTAAAGGCCACGTCAACACCCTGAACACTTTATCATGTTCCTTACACCATTCCTGAACAAATTTTTCAGTGTGGTAGGATGTATAAACTTGCTGAAAGAGGTCACAGCCATTAGGGAACACCGTTGCCCTGAAAGGGTATACTTTTTCTGCAACAATGTTTAGGTAGGTGGTATGTCAAAGTGTAATCCACATGAATGTCAGGACCCAATGTTTGCCAGGAGAACATTGCCCAGTCTGTCAATGTTATTCGTTTCACGTGTCAGTGGTTTTAACATCCTGAATAATCTGTTTATACCCAGTCGTTGGAGTAAGCCACCTCCATCCAGTCTTATTCTGTTCTGTATCCCAACACATGTATGTTTTGGGAGCCTGAATAGAAGAAAGCTTCCAACCCCTACAAGATACAGATTTTTTTGTTGCTTGTTTGTAATGTAGTCAATGCACCACAATATCTGTATTATAATTTCTCTTCCATGAAACAATTGCGTAAACACACGAAACAACTGAACACAAATTTTCCGCTTTACTGAAATCCCTGTTAATTTAATTCCAGCTTCTGCTGCTGAAGCTCCACCAGCTGAAGAAGTCAAAGCTCCTACACCCCCTCCTCCTCCTGCAGGTAAATGCTTATACTTTTTGTTTCTTCATCTATTTTTCTTTTCTCATGCCTTTTAAAAATACGTATTAAAATACCTGAATTATACTTTTTTCAATTCCCCAGAGCCTACAAGTGAACCATTAGAGTTGGTTGTGGAGGATGTCAATGATACCACAGTCACTATCCAGTGGAGACCACCTGCCACCATTGGGAATGCTGGCTTGGATGGATACATAGTGGAATGCAGCAAGGAAGGAAGTGTGTATCTATTTTCATTAGTTGTTTCCTCTTTATGGTTCAGTCTGAGAGTGATTTTAGAACATCTATAAACAAACTTCATGTATCATTTCAAATCTCAGATTGTTTGTGCACTCATATTTTATTTTGGTCAGTGCAACTGCAAAGAATTCTCAATGCATTTTAAACACATCTCTAAAACTTTTACGCAACATATACCACTAGAATTATGACTTTACATGATTGCCTTCTAAGCAAGAAGCAAACTGCCCTTAGCGCATTTCTGTAGTTAGCAAAACACAGGTTCACTGCTTGGTCAGAGGTTTCAGTTGCACCTGTCCCCAAAATGTCACCAGTTGAGTTATATCTACACCTCTTCTTGCCCTATAAGGAGTGAGGCACATCTAGCAGTAATACTGTTTCAACGAATGTAGTTTGCACAGACAGTTCCCCCTTCATGGTCACAGTGTTTCACCTTGCACTCTCAGATTTAAAAAAAAAAATCACTACAAATCAAGCAGAAATTAAAGGAATAATATACGAGTAACTGTATATTGTATATTATAATGGGGTGTAGGACCCCATTACCAACAACTAGCACCCTCGCTAAGGTCCCAATCTATCAAAGTAATATCCAAAGGTGAGTTCAAATTAAATAATTATTTAAAAACAAATTAGGGGATACTTCAAAATGAAATATACCATAATTTTGTGAGCAGTGTATTTGGAGCTCATAAATTACTGATTTAGAAGGGCTGAAAAAGACTTGTTGATTCAAAAGTCTTGATTCATTTCCATACATCTCCTTACTGTCCTGCACGTAATCATGTTAATAGATGTAAATCAGCATGTGTTTTTTTTGCTTCTTTTGATTTAGCTGGTGACTGGAAGGCTGTTACCGAAGAGCTCACCGTGTCCTGTCGCTATGTCATTAAGAACCAGACCACTGGTGACCGCCTCAACATCAGGGTGGTGGCTGTGAATGCTGGTGGTCGTAGCAACCCCGCAACTCTGCCTGATGCTGTTCTGGTTAGAGAGGTTGTTGGTAAGTCCTAGCTTGCTGGCCTTTGAATGTTTCCATCTTACAGTGTATAGTGAATCTATGCTTAGCTGAGCCAGAGGAACTGTGAATGTTCTTAGACATTGCATACTTGCATACCTGCTCGGCAATAATACTGTAGATTGTAATTATTAAAATATGGCTTTTGAAAAATATTAGCCAAAGCTCAAAAATGGCATTTGAAAGGCCCCATGGTCCCTGATCAAGTTGAAGTCAAGGTTGAGTGCAGGCTCTGTGCAAGAGCTTGTTCTTCATCAAGTTTGGCAACCCATTTCTTTATTGACCACTACTGACCACAAAGCTTTTGGCCGTATTGAGTAATGTAAGAGTTGTAGATTTTTACAAACTGTTGTTGAGCTGTCCAGGAATTTTTGGCTGGCTGTGTGAGAGTAAATCTGCCTAACAAGACTGGCACTTAAAGAAGGGGTTACCTTACAAACTGCATCATAGTTTAAAATTAAAATTAAATTGTATGCTATAAATACCCAGGCACATAAACTGGCATTATCTAGCCTTGCATGGACCTGGGGACAATAAGTGCTGAAGATTTTTTCAACTTTGCCATCTGCCTTGTTTGTAATCTGACATTAAGGAAGGTAACACGACTTGAATGTGACATGAATCCAGTCTATGTATTTTAATGGTTTGGTGTTGGGGGGTAGGGAAGTATAGGCTGTTCTGGGACTCAACAAATACAGGATTTTTTTAAATTAATTTGCCAAATAATAAATAAACTTCTGCTCACAACGTGTTGGAAAATGCCTTTCATAAAAAGGATTACCGGTACACTAACTTGGACTGAGTATGTTCTGGAGCGGTGTCAAGCTACTTCACCCAGGAGCAATGGTGACAAATGGGAACAGTTCCTGTATGGGGGCTGGGAAACATTCCTATGTGTTCTCACACTCATCATAAGTGGCGTCTCAGGATATGTAAGCGCACCAAGGTACATGCTGTTTACCTAGAAACTCGCCATGAATTCTGAAAGATATTTTGTTCTATTTTTTTTCTGAATGCACTAAATGTAAGTCACTGCAGAATACTAATATGGTCAGTCTTGTTGAATGACTGTTTGTAAGTCTACACTACTGTGGGTTAATCACATGTACAGAATGCAGAAACACCTGACCATGTATTCTGGCACTAAAACAGCCTAATGATATCTGCAATGCACAGCACTTCACTCGAGCATGGCATGCGTGGTTATGTTAGCACTCTTAAGTGTAGATATGAAATAGGAGATCACCTACTGGGGTGACATTTAAAGAATGATAAGCTCTAAAAAATACAGTTAGTAGAGCCTGCTTGGCCTGATCTGACTCTCACCATATCCAACAAGGGAATGTTGTTAATCTTATTGCAAAGTAAACTATAACTGCTACATGTATCTCTTGAAGTAATGTTTTGATCGCACAAGGTTTAGCGTTAGGAATAATTTCAAGCTTAAGTGCTCATTTTTACTTAGACTCTTCATCATATATCATTAGAGTAGGATGTGACCAGACGGACCTATTTGCAGATGTAGTTCGAAGAACAGGTCTGTGGTCAGAATGAAAAAAAATCCTAACGTACACTGCTTACAAAAATTATGGGATATTTAATTAGGGGTTATCTAATTTTTGTGAACAGTATTCACATGGTGGCCTTATGATTGGTGATAAGCATAGTTAGTATGACACTTAGTAAGCAAATATGTATTATGTCTCCCACTAGTTTAAATGGGATTTTAGCTACCCAGCATAGCCATTATACCTACTTAAGTGTTATATATTTTATTGACAAATAAAATAAATCACCCAGATATTAATGTCTGATAACTTCTAATCTTAGCATTAGACACTGTCTATAAAAAGGCTCTCAGATGCTACTTTTGGGTAGTGTACCTCTTGGTCAGACATCGTTAACTTCTGGAAATACTTATATGCCTCACTCTAAGGGCTGAGAGAAGCAGGGTGGTCATTTTGACGAATTTCCTGCCTTTTTGAATTTGCTGGGAGCAGTGATTCTATGAGGGCATGCACACATGGAAAACAGGCTCTGGATGGTACAGATAGACCTTTAATAGAGAGGCAAGTATCATAAAGCAACAAGCACAAATAACTCCCACAGATTCATTGTCTTCCATCCAGACACAGGTGCCACCTTCACTACACACCCTGTCTCTGTCCAGACTATTTCCAGACATTTACCAGAAAATTTTGACACTGTGCCCATTACCTGCTCTGCAATTGATGGTTTGCCACTTTTACCTTATTTTGGAGCATTAAAAATGCATTTAACCAAACAATAGATTATACATAGACATATATTTGTATTGTATTATGCAACATCATTAGTTTATGCTTATTCAGAACTATGGACACTTAGTGATGCTTAACATCATATGGATGCATACAGGAAGCAGAGACAAAGTTGGCAAGCATTAAATTGTAAATAATTGCATACTGTGTAAGGTTTGCCCTTAAGTTTACTACTTGTTGGTTTGTGCAAATATTTTGAATATTTATTAAATATTTAATAATATTTAAGTTTAATATTATTAAAATCTTTTAATATAATTTAAATACTTTAAAACGATACCAGGCACTTGAATGGTAAATTGTTTTAATGATTTAATAAGCTTATGTGTGCAATAAAAGCACTACAGAGCATTCATAAACTGGCAAAATAGTCCCAGACTGCTAAAAGCTAAACAACCTTTGTTAATATTGTATAATATTAATACAGTATTACAATATTCTTTTTATTTCTTGTACCCTTTAGATCGCCCTAAGATTCGACTGCCACGTTTCTTAAGACAGCGTTATGTGATGAAAGTTGGAGAGAAGATCAACCTTGTCATCCCCTTCAGTGTAAAAAAAAAGCTTTAACTTTTTAGGCTTTATGAGTATTGACAAACTCAAAACAAAATATTTGTATGCTGCTTCTTTTAAGGCTTGAATGTTTTCTTCTTCATAGGGCAAACCCCAGCCTGCTGTCAGCTGGACAAAGGATGGACAGCCTCTTGATACCAAGAGAGTAAACATTCGCAATAGTGACAAGGACAGCATCTTTTTCATCCGTGCAGCTGAGAGAGCTGACTCTGGTGTCTATGAGATGTGTGTTAAAGTGGACAGCTTTGAAGACAAAGCCCAGCTGACTCTGCAAATTATTGGTAAGTAAGCGTTTGAAGTCCTCTTTAAATGCTTAAAGAATGAGCACTCTAGTTTCATAGGCTCATCTCCAAAAAAGGGGGTAGTAACACCTCGGTGGGTTGTTTCTATTATTATTGCTCGTTTTCCTGACCAAATCTCAGTCAACTGTTTAAATATGCACTGTTTTTTGATGATTATTATATTAAGTTTTGCCTTTTACAATGGTAATGAGACAGAGACATGCTGCTGGTGGACAATTTTTTTTATATTTACTAGTGTTCTCTTCAATGCAGTGGCCTGATGTGAGTGTGGCAATGTCAGAGTTATGGAGGCAAACGCCTCAGTAGACTGGTCAGGATCATCAATGCCACCACACAACTCACTGGAGACAGTGATAAAAAAGGACATTGGCAGCAGTTTCGGACAACATTCTGGCCAATTCTGCCCATCCCTTTCATAGTCAAGAACTCATTATCCAACCACAGAGCTCAAAGAAGTGCTGTTGGGAATCTTTTTTGTCCACTGACAACATAATAAGCACAATCAGTATTTAGCATTTTAGTATTTAGTATTAATCACTTTGCATAGCTTGTATGCTGGAAAAAATGCACAAATACACATATGTTAATGTATTTTAGACTTAATGTAAGCATGTTGTGTTCTAGCTCAGTGTTGTGCATGCTTCAGTCAATGTTTATACAAATCCCTTTAAAGCCAACATTATGGCTTTTGAAGAGATTTTTTCTTACTTTTGTGTCATTTACGACTTGATTCTATTTGAATTTAATTGAACTGCAGAACTGCCAGGTCCTCCAGCGAGTGTAAAAATTGTGGACACCTGGGGTTTCAATGTTGCCTTGGAATGGACCGAGCCAACCGATAATGGAAACACAACTATCACTGGATACACCGTTCAGAAGGCTGACAAAAAAACTGGGGTAAGGGTTTTTTCCTTATGTTAATAAATAACTCATGACATTTATTTAAATATATTCAAGTTTCTGCTTGTTATATAGTATCAGTAAATACTTGTTGAGGCTGAAATAATCATCTAAGTACATCATCAGCTTATATTAGCTACATAAAATTGCATTTGATTAGAATATTTGAAGATGATTGTCTGCCCCTAAACCATGCACAGAGAATAATACACGCAAAAGCAAAGCACCCTGTTTTAGCCCTGCTTATCCTGGTCAGAGCTATGGGCAGGGTCTGGAGACTGGCCCGAAATTCACTGAGGTACAGCTGGACAGAACGCCAGTCCTTCCGATCCTAGAGTGCACAGGGCACAAGCCCTGAGCAGGGTGTCAGTCCATTGCTGGCAATGGTCACTGTCAGAGTGCCAGTGAATAATCCCTTGACCAGTATCACCCTCGCATTTGACATCTGACCCGACCACAAGGAAGTACTCAAACCAAGGTAGTGAGCTGTTATATTAGACTTTAAAATTCAAAAGATTAACGGTTTCAGCACAGTTCTGGCAAGCCAACTTTTCATCAGTTTGTCTTCCACAGCTGGATGAATTTTAAATGTTATAAGGATGTTCTTGACCATATTTCATGAAATAACTAAATAAAACCAGCGTATCTAAGCTTAGCAAATATAAACCAAATAAATACAAAATGTAAATTAGTGTATTTTTCACTGCATATTAATAAAGTTTAAAAAAAGGTTTGCTGTTGTTTCTTCACAGGACTGGTTCACTGTGATGGAACATTATCACAGGCTGAATGCCACTATCTCAGACCTGATCATGGGAAATACTTACACGTTTAGGGTCTTCTCTGAGAACAAGTGTGGAATCAGCCCTGATGCCACTGTTACAAAAACCGCTGCCACCATTAAGAAGACAGGTAACTTGTCTGTGGTGGAATGTAATGCATTCAGAACTTAGTATATTGACATAAAATCGATCAAAACAGTTTCCTCTTTGGAATGAGGTCTGTACTATGGATTCTAATGAATATAACCTGACTGAAATCCTGAAACAGGTATTGAGTACAAGCCACCAGATTATAAGGAGCACAACTTCAGTGAGGCTCCCAAGTTCACAACCAATATGCCAGACCGCAGCACCACTGTGGGATACACCACCAAGCTGCTCTGCTCAGTCAGAGGATTCCCTAAGGTATGATGCATTATTGTTTCAATGAAGTTAACAGAGGGGTTCAGCTAGCCAATAAGTAGATCGTTAAGTACTAAGAACCTAAGTTGTTTTATGTATTTGTTTTACTTTGCTCCACTGTCAACAAATCCACATGTAAATGTCCGAATTTGACATTTATGAATGGGCTTGTTTGAGATTTAGAAATGATCATGAATTTCACTGTTTTTTTTAGCTAAAAACAAATTGTTTAAAAACAAATCGTTCAAATTATTAATAAACATTACCTCCACTTCAGATAATTCACCATCTAATATTAGACATACCTCATGGAAATTCCAAATTGTATTTGTATTTTATATTCATGACTTTATATTTATTTAAATGAAAATATATCTGCTGGACGTGCTCGGACTCCACATTGCTGTGACTGTTCAGTGCCCATCTGGCAGCCAGCCACATCCTAGTAGATTCAACACCCTCTTGAGATTTTAAATTGATTAAGTACACATAGAGAGGAGCAGGATAAGTGGCATTGTTGTCTGCAGTCCAGAGAGTGCACAGATAATGGTCGTGATACCTAACACTGAGGCCTCTCACAAAGTGTGCATTGTGGAAATGCATAGCAAACCCACTGTATGTGAGAAATGCTTCCCTTTTTAATTCATCCATCAACAAAGCATCATGAAATTTCAGAAGGATGTGTTGACAGAGGGCACAGTGCAAAGTTATGCCTTCGTTTTCTAGGCATATGAACCAGGAAATCATTTACATTTTTAATCTGCATTTCCTTTTCGGGCAGCCCAAGATCCAGTGGATGAAAAACCAGATGATTATCGGCGATGACCCCAAGTTTAGGCAGATTACCAACCAGGGCATCTGCTCTCTGGAGATCCGCAAGCCTGGTAACTTTGACGGTGGTGTGTATGCCTGCAGGGCCATCAACGAGCATGGAGAAGCTACTGTCTCCTGCAAGCTGGAGGTCAAACGTAAGTCCTAAGTGTCAATAAAATTAACAGGTGATGATTTCATATGTATTTTTAAGATCAAGACAACTGCATTGCCATGTCAAGAAGCAGACAAATAGTGTGATTTATGTGCAATATATTATAATATATTGGTGCATAATATTATTGAATGCCCAAAACTCTGTAACGTATCAAGTTATGCATTCTGCTTTTCATGGCTCTAATATTGTAATCCACCTTAAGCCATGTTAATAGTCATAGTACTACTGATCCTCTTCCTGTTCTAATGCTATAAATGTTATCACTTTGTAGGCATCTTGCAATACAATCTCACTAAGCATGGAAGGTTAATTGCAGTGGTTTAGGATTTACAGTTATTCCATTCGTGTGATAGTACCTTGTTGTAGTTACTGATCATTGCTACTGATAATTAAATACATGCTTTAGTAGGGCATTCAGATACCTGCTTGTGCTTACTATCTTTTTTCTTCACTTACAGAACCAGTGAATCCTGATGCTGATAAGAAATAAGGTATAATGTCAAATAAATATACTCTATAATGTGTAACGTATCAATCATGCTCTTCTTATATCTATATCTATATATATAAACTTGTTACGTTTCTAGTATAATTTACATAAACTTAAGCATGTTTCTAAAACAACGGTAGCAATAGTAACAGAGCTGAAATAATACAGTGTAAAAAATATGAATATTGTCGTTAAGAATGTATATAAGTCAATGAAGGTTTAAGAAAGGCATAACTACATAATTTCAAAAAGGGAAATAAAACTAAGCGCATGACAGATCAAGCCAAAGAATAATAAAATTACCGTTTTTCACAAATATGACTAATGTGGGTGACTAACTTTATATCCTAGGAGAACTAGGTTTAGGTAAGATTCTGCCTATTAAGGAACCTTATGGAAGGTAGTATCTTTAAAACCATTGGAGTATCGATCATGTTTGAAATCTCAAGCTGAAATGAATCTTACTTGTAGTAATAAATGTTATACACAGAATGAAATAATATTTATCTAGCTATAGCAAGCAGAGGTGTTACAAATTAGCAATTTAGGATCCTAAGTACTTCTATTTGGGTCTTGACATTTGTCCTCCCCTTCATGTTCTGACCTTATATGGTGGCTACTATGTTTGGACAGAACAACCTCTGCCACTGTAAGGTTCCAAATGTTTGAGGCCAGTAAATGAAACTCTCCACAGCTCCATATGTGTACAACTAGAAATTAAATCACATTTCCCTGACTCAGCAAGCTCCCAATTAGGCCCTGGTGTGCTGACGGTCAATCACTTGTCAGCTTTTGCTGTCATAAGCCCTTCAACATAAACACTGTATGAAATCTTAGAAGGAGAAATCACATTAAATTGTTTTATTCACTGTTGGAAGGGTTGTATCATATTGATAATTACAATAATGTCCATTAAGCTGCTTTGTATTGCACAAAAAGGCGTTATATTTAGGCTGTTAAATCTAAATAAAACTTGATCACTTGAGTTGTTGGAATTGATAGACCATTAACAGCTGTTTTTGTTCTTTCCTGTTTGCATTTGTTCTAGTCCCAAATTATGAGCAGTGAGATTAGTCTTTTGTAAAGGTGAGGATTATTTTTGCTTGCTCTGTCAAAAACAGCACATAAAATTTCTTTTTTTTCTCTTAATGTAATCTTTGATATTTGGCCCCCTCTCTTTTGTTTAGACTCTTGGAGACGCCAGTTGCTAACGAGGAAAACATGAACAGTACATATGAAGAAAAACAGAGACATTTATTTTCATATGTGACTCACAGTTACTGCTATTTACGTACAATGACTGCTTGTGTTTATCTTTTTGTTCCTATTTATGTATATTTCTTCCAAAACCTGGCACTGGCCTTAAGGCATTCATGTTTTCATATCTGTGACATATGGGAAACTTTTCAATGTTTGTTAAAAATAAAGTAATGTCTTTGATTTGTCTGCCTTGTTTCCTATTGAATGGTACGTCAAGCGTGACCATAAGTAAGTTTTATAAAGATAATTAGAATTAATGAAATAATTATAATAATATAAATAAGCCAGAGTACGTCCAAGTATGTCCTTTATAGTTTACGTGTCGATTTTACATAGAGAACACAAGCAATAGAAGTGAATATGAATATCACTAATTCCTGCCAGTTGAATTCTTACCATGACGCAGAGACAGTCTCAGTGAGCACAAATATAGATATAACAGCCCAGTCACTGAGGGTCACACACATACAAACACACAGACATGCACACTGGGCTGAGCGGAGCAGAAATAAATAGAGCATCTGTGCCACACTGTACACTGTGTGGAATGCCAGACATTTGACCAGCCATCACTGGTACTTAATAGCAGTTGCAACAAATGTTATGTGTGATGTTCATTATCACTTCATGGAGAATCTGCGATAGTGCAATAGTGCATGACATCTGATACGAAGCAGGCCTTACCTTTACTTCATATTTCTATAACCGCTCTCTCTCTCTCTATATATATATACATATATATATAGCTTAAGCAAGCATGCCATAAAGCACATTTCCTATCCAAGCACAAGCTGGCATCTGCATATTCATAATTGTTCTTTACATGTTCTAATCCCCACTTTTTGTGGTCAGGATGTGGGGGCTCCAGCACCTATCGTCGCCAGATAACAAGGGGAAAAAGGCACTAACGTGACCTGGATGGAATGCCAGTCCATTGCAAATCTGGGTAGAGGGTTGGTCTTTTAGTGTCAGGGAATGCTCTCCAAACAGGCCTCAGCTCCCTCAGACACAGCGTGTCTGCGTGTGATGCCCAAACTCACTGGAACCCTAACCCTAACGCTCTTAAAACTATGATATAGACAGCATACTAAACTGTTGCAATTTGAGTGCTCAAATTAATAATAACAATAAAATTCCCTTGTTTTATCACTTTTGCTTACACAAACAATAGTTGTATGCAGCTAAAATAGATGAATAGAGCTATTGGGTCATAGGCTAGCATTCTAGCATCTAGGTTATCTATTTAATAGTATATAAAACACTTCTGTCACCTGGATATGGTACTTTTCTAACTGCTCTACATGATTCCTGGTGTTGAAATACTCCCATGCTTTTCATTACTTTGAATTCCTCTTCACATTCTTTGTTGTTGTTATTTAATGTTAATTAAGGTTGTTTATCTTCAAAGGTAATCCAGACACAAGGAGAGGCCATAGTATCCTTTGGAAACTTAGACTTACCAGTAAAAGATGGTATATCACAGCCTTGAACTTTCCCAGCAGACCTGATCTGTCCACAACTACAACCACATACACGTTCTACACGTAGTCTAAATGGATTTCAATTTTTTAAGGAGCTGTTAAACATTTTGACAAGGTGTTTTTTTAGACGCTGGGGATAACTTAGCAACATCCTCCAATTTCCATCTCTTGAGTAGAATACCAGAAAAAAAATATAAGCATGTACGTTGCAAGTGTAAAAAAAGTGAGTAGAAAGGTGTAGCCAGTTATTATTCCCATTTTAAATTCTTGCCAGCCAGATATAATAATAACAATAATAATAATAATAATAATAATAATAATTATTATTATTATTATTATTATTATTATTATTGTTATTATTATTATTAT
>JAUZST010005221.1:0-15736 GCA_034779995.1 Parotocinclus haroldoi
TATACTACTACATTCGTTTGTCGGGTTCTCGACCCCCTGTGAACTCGTCTCATTTGTGTCTCGATGCATTTTAACTAGTATCACTAGTTACTAGAGTCACTATATCTCGCTCCTTCAGTGCACCACAGGCCCTAAAGAGGTCAGTAATGACAGCCAACCAAAAGGATTTACTGGGGATCTGGAACAGATTCCTTCACTTTAGATTATTCCTTATGGAAAAAAAAGCGTCAGTACTCGTTGTTTTCGGTTCCTGGTGCCTTTTGGAACGGATTAACCGCGAGAACCGAGATACCACTGTGTCATCCATGAAAGTAACACAATAATAGGAAGAGTAAAGTAAAAATATAGGCCGGTGGGTGATCAAATGGCTGCTCCCGCACCCGAGCATCCTTACTTAAATAGCTTTTGCTTTGGAATCTACGGAAAGGACTGAAGACACGTTGAACACAGCTGTGCCTGGAAGATTTGAAGCCTCGTACGGGATGCTGTGGGGGCAGAAACCCGATCGACAGTCAGGACTGGAACAATCTTTACAGCGCCCCGAGGGAATTCAATCCCAAAAAATCCCGTCCGAACTGAGCTTGGGGAGTGGTGAAGGGTGGCAGGATCTCCTTCCAGCACCATCTAACACCGTCTCCTCTCACGCATCAGTCGGACTCAGCCTCAGTAACAGAAGCCAGCTGCTGAAGGTGAGAAACGCGAGACGTTCAGGAGCCTTCAGCCTCCGCAGGAGCGAGATCTATTACCAGACGTCTAGTAAACTGTCCGAAAAATAACGGAACGGTTCCCTGGGGTACTAACCGCAGAAACGCATGCTCGAAAGATGTCTCTAAAGAGTGTTAGAGATGCACAGCATTTATTTGTTAGGCCCGATGGTTTTTTCCACTCTTTTTTTTTTTTAATGAATCGGAGTCACTTTAGGTAAATTGTTTATTCGTTTCTCGGAGAGTCAGCGCTCGAGTCGGGGTCAGAACATTTGGGTAACGACTGAGGTTCCATGAGCTCTCGTTCAGTGACTGCATGTTTACGAAATCAGATTTCGGATCATGTTAAAAGAGGAGGAATCCTGCCACTTTAAATCCGGCTGATTCCAGGGTTGCCAGATCCCTCGTGGTGGAATTCACCAATCACGGTCAATGGAAAAAAAAAAACAACAGGGAATAAATCAGGGGAATCTTTGTATCAGCCTACTTCATTATTTCTGTAACTTCGTAAACGGGCTCGTTACGTTAGCTTTCATACGAATGTGCTCGATTTTGGAGGAAGAAATAATTTCAGAGAATACTACAAAAACAAAACCTTAATTAAAGAAACCCCGCACAAGCAAAAGGTT
The DNA here is from genome assembly GCA_034779995.1 of Parotocinclus haroldoi. NCBI lineage: Eukaryota > Metazoa > Chordata > Actinopteri > Siluriformes > Loricariidae > Parotocinclus > Parotocinclus haroldoi. The sequence continues at coordinate 1,334 of JAUZST010005221.1, forward strand.
CGGGTACGCCCAAGCACCGTCGTGCCGTGTGTGGAGTCTTAACGACGCTCTGAAAACATATAACGGCTTTCTAAAAATAACGACATGCACTTTTTATTTCCATCCATCCATTTTTTTCAGCTTAATCCGCACAGGGTCACGGGCCAGCCGGCGCCCACCCGGCAACTCTGGGCGCAGGGGCAGGGGTGGGAACAACCCTAGGTGGGGTGCCAATCCATCACAGGAAACACCTACAGTCCACTTCAAAGACACCGATGAACCTAACGCTCATATCTTTGGACTGTGGGAGGCAACCGGAGTACCCGGAGTAAACCTACGCAGACACGGGGAGGACACGCAGGAAGGCCCCAGGTCTGCTCCGCCCTGGGATCGAACCCGAGACCCTCTTGCCGTGAGGGAGCGGTGCTACCCCGCCGAGCCCCCGTGACGCCCCAGAACCAGAGTTTGTTGAAATAAAATGCGTTGAGAGCGTTTCAGATACCGTTTCTAGTTGTGGAGCGTTTATTTTGAAAGCCAGAGTGTTTTGTATATGTCGGTCCCTCGTGTCTGGAAGAGTTTTGACCCTGCTGTTGTGGTTGTGTTTTAGCTAAAGACGGCCAGGTCGTTTTTGCAGACGATTCGTGCAGTCGTAGAATGAACCGTTTTACCAAGGCGATTGTTGAATGAATCCGATGAAACGATGACGACTTGCACTATTGGACATCTGTGACGAGTTAGTGCCATGTTATTAGAGCCTGAACGCTCAGCATGCTGCTCAGAATGCAAGTCCAATCCAATTTGTGTTATTTGGTTATAAATCTTTCCACCCGCTTGCCCTTGCCAAGTCGGTTCCAATTATGTCGGTCCCCAAATCGTCCGTCCCTGTGCTCCTTCACTCAGTCCTGAAACCGTTCACCCAGTTACAGAGTTACGCCCCGCACCTTTCAGGAGGTCCTGTAGTCCCCCGGAGTGGCTCTCTGGAATGCGCCGGGTCTCACTAACGAGCACTTTGGATGGTAAAAAAAAAAAAGTTTGGTTCTGTTATTAAAATGCCTCGCTTTAATTCCCTTTTATTTTATGATTTCATCACAGTAAATATTTTCCTGACAGCACGTTCATTCTGTCCAGAGCTCCTTCTGAGAAAAAAAACCTGAATCGCTTCCAAAATTCTTCGCGCTGCTACTAAATTCATTCTGAGAAAAAGCAGTTGATGGACCGCCTGACGTTTTCAAACACAGTTCCGTCAGCTTGGCGATTTTATGGCCCTCCCTGACACTCCGCTAAGAATTCCTAACGAACAGGAATTGGGTGCGGACGAAGAGAAGCTCGTCTGGTTCAGCTATTCATCTCTTCTGTAAACTTTAAAGTGTTGACATGACAAAAGACAGACGATTTCGATGATGCGGATGATGCTGCTAGGGGTCAAGCGTTGGGCGTGGTCTGTGACTGAGACTTGGATCTTGAAGATACCAAAGCCATAGTGGTAACAATGTCTGGCTGAAGGTTGGTCCCACCATCTGGGTTGGGAGTGAGTTGGTCCTGATATTTAGGAAGGAAGTAGATCATATCCCTTGGCTGGCTGTTGGTCCTAGATGGCTTTTACAAAGGAGTTGGTCTTCCTTATTAGTATTTGGGCGTAAGCTGGACCTTGGTTGTCCTAATGTCTGGTTCCTATGACTAAACTCTTCACACTGCTCCTGAAAACCAGTTGATGGATGGTCTGATGCTTTCAGCCATATCTGTTTGGGCTGGTTGAAGTTTGTATTTGGGTTTGGAAGGGAATTGGTTCTTCCCTGTATCCCTGTAGGCAGGAATGGGTGGTGAGTTGAGTCTGCAGTCAAGGTGGGATTTGGTAGGAGCGAGAGTGGGATTGGTAGTCATGCCCTCTGTGATATGGATGGAGTTGGAGTTGGCCATATTCTTGACGCTGCTTGGTCCTGAGTTGGTCCTACTATCCGGATGACTGTCGGTCCTTCTGCCTAGTTTGGAGTTGGTCCCATGACCACATTCCTTTATGCTGAATTCACTCCCAGAGGAAGGAAAGCTGGAGGACGGTTAATTACATCAACCGTGTGATTTTTCATGGCCTGGTGGAAGGCAGTGGTGAGAAACTGGTGCCATCTATCCAGTGGTGAACATAATATAATAAGTGAGGTGTTTCCATTTCGGAATCCATTTTTCCATTTTTTTTTACATTATGTGAATTCTTTTCCTTTTGGCTGATGGGTGCATGAAAAAAAACGTAAATATAAACAAAAGAAAAGCGAGTAGCAAGCCGTCCAATCGGAGAGCCGCCTTACAGGTTGGACTAATTAATGACACTCTGTTCTTCTCACCTAAAATGAGTGGCTTAAACCAGAGTTTAGTTACAAAATCGATAACTGGACAGTGGAGACAGAATAAATCACGGTACTTTTACTTATGGTCTGGTTAAAAACTCGCTCTGCCACACGGGCCGTATGTTGGTCCAGTGATCCGGGTGGGAATTGTTCCTTTTATCTGGGTTAAATGTGGCCCCGCTGCATGGCTCCTGAATTAGTACCAGCGTTAGAGCCAGCATGAGCCTCACCAGGATGAAGCATTTACTAAAGATGAATGGGCACACTAAGAGAGGTATCTTGACCCAATCTTCTTCTAATTCAGTCCCAAATTGCTCCTCAGAGGGTAAGGAAATACTAAGACAAAAAAAAACAGCTGCAGCATCTTTTTCAACTGGGGCTGTGTCCAAAGGGTAGCTGGAGATAAACAACAGTGGCACCATCAGGTTTGGCGTAAGGCGTCGTATATTGGTATATTTGGAAGTCTGTCCTCACGAGGCTGTTCTGTTTTCTTTTAATAAGGTGAAAAAGCCCTCCGGGATGGGTACTGTGAGCTGGAATTCCTTAAATCTGCTTCCTATGCCTGGCCCAGATGTTTTGGACGCACAGCCAGGTCACATGACCACTAAGCCTGCTTAAAGTCGAGTCAAGACGGATATTTATATTTATGTATCAGGAGGAAATTTCGCCCCTCGTTTCTGTGAGCAGTGGAGCTGGTAACATCCCCGTGATCCGGACCTCAAGGGCGTCCCGTCAGGAATTCATCCCGAAAGGATTCCGTTTCGTTTTACGCCAGCAGTGCCGACCAGAGTAACGTCCCACGAGGTCTGACTGTTGGAATCGGCCTGAAATAGAACTCATTCCTGTACAGTGTTAATCCATGCGGGTGGACGTTTTGGGACGTTTTTATTCCCGTCCTGCTCTTGCTCTTTCCCAGGTTACCGAGGAACGCTCTCGTGCTGTGTTTTCACACCTGTTTGATAACATCGCCCTAACGCTGCACGATGAGAAAAAGGAAAAGTGCCTTCCCTTTTTCGACGGGAATGGAGGAAGCTTCCCGTTGCCACTCTCCCTGCGGCTTTGGATGCCTTTTAATTCCGCTGTAGCTTTGAGCACCTGGATGGGATCCATGGCTGTTAAAGCAGGGTTAATTAAAGGAATGAAACTGATTTACAGCATGGAATCACAAAGGCGAATGGAGCAACCCCAGGTCTGTGCCCAGAAAATAATAATGGGCATTTATATTTACGGCATTTAGGAGACGCCCTTATCCAGAGCGACTTACAATTCAAACGGTCTTACAATCCAAGAAATCGTGGGTTAAGGGTCTTGCTCAGGGACCCAGCTGTGGCCGAGGCGGCACTTGAACCCTGGATCTTCTGATCTAGTCCAGTGCCTTAACCGCTAGGCTACCACAGCCCCGATGGGCAAGCCTGCCCATTACAGGGACTGGAACGTCCACAACGCAGACGAGGGCGTGGTTAACGTGTTGCGCTTTGAAATGGCAACGCTTCCGTTTTCGCACTGAGCCACATGAACGGATAAAAGTAGCTTGAGAAGTCCTGAACTTCGGCCTCTGATCTACTTCTGCTCTCGTGCTCTTGTGCATCCGGGCATTCTGCCCCCTTTTTTCCCCCCCTTTCCGGTTATCTCTTCTCCCAAATCCAGAGCTCGGGCTTTACATCTTCGGTTTCTCAGAAACCCTTGCTTTTATTAAGCAGTTAAACACTTACTGCTTCGTCTAAACGTCAGTCAGCATTTATTGCTTTTGAAACAACAAAACACAGAACCTTACCATCTTCAGACCCCAGACCGTAGAGGCGGCACCAAAAACCCAGCCCCGGACCCAAATTCCAAGGTGGGCACCCGTGTTAGAAGGAAGCGTAGGCGGGGCACCCGTAAATCTTTATTAATGTTCCCTTTCCTCCTGAGCGTTATGGCAGGGGAGGAGATAAAGTTGCATTAAATCTGATCTCTATTCAGCATCCTGGTAAAGGTCCAGACAACGTCCATCATCGCTCCCTTCCTTCTCTCCTGAACCTTTGGCCCGTGTTTTACTGACGTTGTTCCGGAGCCAGGACGGCGTGCAGACGGAGAGCTTTAGGAGAGGAGTTTCACAACGCATCAGGTAAATGGTTTCTGAAACACACGTCGAGGTCCTCGCTCCTCATCCCTTTACCCCGCGGACGCAGCGCTGTTTGATTTGGACGCGGCTCCAGGAATTTCTAACGGTAACACATCTCGATCTTCCCCAAACAGGTCCACAAAAGAGATCGAGTGAGGGCCTACACATCTCCGTTTCATCACGCGTTTAATATGGGCCGTCTGCTTAAATTTGGTGAAGACTTTAGGTAACTTTTGTAAGCTTTTTTTTTAAATAGCCGAGGAAGGCTTGTTGATCTTAATTCAACAGTAAATAAAAAAAAAAAAGATCCGAACGCTTTTGATTCACATCGCGCTAATTAAGAACGAACACAATTAACGCAGCTGCGTTTTGTGGCCTGATCTGTGGCATTTCTGATCTAAAGTCTAAACTTTCCCCGTGGCTTCCTTACAGCTCAGCTTTTCAGGTTTTTATGAGGGCGAAAAGAACCGAAAACTGATTCTGATTCTGATTAGAGGTTTGCTTGGGGAAGTTTTTCCTTGCCGCCGTTACCCCCGGCTGCTCAGTCGTGTTTCTAAATGGTTTTCAAATTTTATTATCGCACAACCGTTTGATTTTTTTTTAGGCAGCCTCTGGGAAGGAGCAGCTTTATTACATGTGTCATGTTCATGTTATTGAGCGACTTACCGTGATAGGAAGCAGAAATCTGAAGGAACTAATCCGTTTTTCAACTTCAGAATCACTTTATCCATAACTCTCACTGATCAGTTTTTATTTTATTTTTTTTTAGTTACAGTTCGCTTTTTATTCAGCCCTGTTCTATTTTCTGAGTTGTAGTTTCTCTTGGCCTGTTCTTCTCTCCCTCTGAAGAAGGAATCGGACCAGTCCAACTGTTTGGTTTCACTATTTCTCTTGCTTCGTTTCCTCCTGGCCCTGCATACCTGACAAATAAGCGCATCTTGGCTGAAATCCCGTCCTTGGACAGCGGCCGATCCTTAATTACGTCTAAACTGCAGACCTCAGTGACCCGAAGCCAAAGCAGCCGGGAGTGCTGCCGCTCTCCTGCCTGGCTCGGATCTCCGTCTTGGCTGAGACTCCGGAGCTAAATGAGGACCAGCCAGGGAAAAGATCCGCTGTGGTTACGAGGGTGAAGTGGCCATGACTGGTGGATCAAACGGCTACGCAATTAACCACAAACTCTACGGAGAGTCAGGCCTGCAATGACGCCACCGGTAATATGTGCACTATTAAGCCCTGCTGAAGGTTTTGCCTTATTTTAAACGCTTTTGGTGCCAGAAGGGCGCCAGTTTCAGCCTGGTCTTAAACACGGTTCGAGGGGCAGCGATCAAACTGGTGCCGAAGGCCACTGGGATCACTGGGTCATCATCCTTATCCTCGGGGAGCAGTGCTACTCTGATCTTATTTTTAAACCACAGCTTTAAACAATGACGACTTCTCTACTCTATATGGCCAAAAGTATGTAGACGCTCCTTCTAATTCTCATTGCTGTTATTTCAGGTTCTTAATGTGAAACGTACAGGCATGAACAGTTTATTGGCAGTAAAATGGGTGACTTCCTGTCTTAAACAGCCAATTAAGAAATGCTCCACCCAATCCCTACGACTCCATTTCCCATAGTTCCACACGCAAGCCCCGTCACGTGACGCTCACGTTCTCATTTGTACAAAAATGTACAAGCACGGCTATAAAACGACAGGTTAAGCGCCGTTTAACGACCATCCAACCGCCTTTAACGTCCAACTATGTAGCCCACGTATATAAAATATTCCTATTTTTTTAGAACATAAAACATGATTTTGTTTAACACACAATATCTTTTACTTTCTACGCATTTCGAAATAGTTTTATAATTTTTTTGTTGCTCTTTTTAGTTTGTTATTTGAATACCAATAGTCAATTATGACTTATAACATTGATATATTATTATTGCCTTTTAATTACTCATGCCAAGCTTTAATGGTTTGTTTAAACGCCTTGAAATACTACTTGCTTACTTTGCACACGCTCCGTCACACACACTGCATCACGGTCTGTTTCGTGCTTATCAAATCTTATTTGGCGAGCCCGTGCGAGTTGGGGCCTCGGTTGCCTGTTCTAAGCTGCTGCTGTAGCCCATCCGCTTCAGGGTCAGATGCGTTGTTTGTTCGGAGCTGCTCTTCTGCATCCCTCGGCTGTAAGGACGTGCTTATCGGCCTTCTGCCTGGACTCGATATTTTCTCTTTTCCGGACCGTGCTGCCTGGTTTGATTCAGAATGCAGTTGCTTCTGTGTGATTGGCTGATTAGACCTTTACCTCAGCAAGCAGTTGAACGTGTGTACCTAGTCACATGGACTCGACCCTGCGGACCGCCTGCGCGTAACATGTAACACCTGTGTGTCCTCCCACGCATTCAGGTCTGGAAAACACAAGTGCATAAACAAACCTTGATGAGGCTCCACAAGGACCGTCTGCGGTTATGAGATCAGCTCCAGCTGAAGGAAAGGAAAAAAAAAAAAAACGCTTTTTCAACCTAGACCCAAAAGCTTCAGACCTCCTGAGCTGCCTGTCCAAGCCCAGGGCCCCTGCGGACCACAGCTTAGGAGCCACTCGAGGGAACCCTCGGGGCTTAAGAGGGAACAAACGGACGCCGTGCTCTCACGGAACGGCTCGTCCCCTCCGAGCTCGGGGAGGGGGGGATTAAGTAGATCAGTAGAGCAGACAGACGTGCCCTGACAGACACGCAGGGGGCCGGCTGGTCCATAAAGAAGCTGCTGCAGACGAGGAGGTCAGTTACCCCACACCGTTTGAACAAAGAACCATCACGATGTGCCTCCAAGGACGGCCCGCTGAAGACTCGATATCCTAAAGTGACTCCGTTTTTACTACTAATACAAACTTAATTATTACAGTGACCGTCTAAGCCACCCAAGCAGGCCGGGTCCCTTTCTGAGTCTTGCTCACAACATTTTGGGAGTTTTTCCTTGCCACTGTCGCCCAAGGCTATCCCTAGATGCTTTGAGAGAATGCTCGATTCTAAAAATTGCTGTAATATAATACAAATATGACATGACATGAAGTTGGAAACCCAGCCAGCTCATCCAAAAGCTCCTTTCCTGGACTTGCCCGGCTGTGCTCGTCAACCAGAACGGACGCTTTGTTTCACGGCATCAGAGTGTTGATGCGTGGGTAGTACTCGTTTGGTCATGTGGCACCCAGAACGGCACTGGGACTCGAGGACCCAGACCTGGTGGCCTCCTGTGCATATACACACTAAGAACAGAAAGTGTTTGGCACCTAAACTTGTACTCTGGTTCCGGGGACTCAGACCTGACCTGACCTTTAGTCCTCATGCTGAGCCTCTTCGGTTCAGTCCCCGCCTCTTATGAAGAGAGGTCCGGGCACCAAGGTGTCATGTAGGGTCCAGCAGTGCAGGTTTAAAGTCCAGATGGCATCGTTGGCACCTCAAGTCCAGGTGGTTTCGTTCCATCCCGTTTTGTATGTGTATCTCCCAGGTTACCCCTTGTTCTGCCAGTCCCAAATCCAAAGTTCTGTTTGCGACTCTCGCGTGCCCAGACCAGTAGTGCCCCCATGTGACAGATCCAAGCTCCTAAACTAACAATCCCCTCTAACAATGCCACGGGATGGTAAGATTTTCTTATCCAGGGTGCCATGATCGTGCCTGTATGCGTCGCCAGACCTGGTCAGAAGGCACCACTAGGACTCGAACTTGGCTCCTTGCACCCTTCGCCAACCACTACAGTAGGTTTCAGTCCTGGTCCGGCCTTCTAAGAAACATCATATCTGTGATCAGCATTTCGCTGCCCTCTGTTGGCAAAAAGGTGACATAGCGGGCCACGTTACAGATAGGAGCGAACAGAATTTGCCTAAATTGGGTTTGCTGTGGTTTGCGCTGTGATTAGAAAAAGAGAAGAGATGTAAAAGAAGCATAAAAGTCTGAACTAAACGAACTCTTAGATAACGATGATGACGATGAAGTTCAGTCGTTTTACGGTGCAGGGACCAGGAGACCCGAGTCCAGTTCTAAGCTAAAGTCTTTCCATCTTCCAAACGCAGGATTTGAAACTAATCCCTGTGCAGCGTACGAACTTTAACACCGTTTCGGGTCCCAGAGTCGCAGAGCTGTGAGGTTCTGTTCGACTGCAGACCGACAGCTGGACGGGGAAGCCTGTAAAATCTGAAGTCATGTTTAAAAACTGAGAGAGGGAAAAAAAAAAAACTGGGAATGCATAGGCGTGTTTTTTTTTTCCCCTCTGGTAGCTCTTAAAATCTAAAATAAATCAAGAACCTTTCCAAGAAGTTGTGACGTGATGAATGAGCTGACCAGCCGCTCACTCTCTCTCTCTCACACACACACACACACACATTTTAATATATGGAGTTTATTTGGCATTTAGTACCTAATTAATGTCCACATGAACATCCGGGCTCGGGACATTTCCCACGTCAGGTACTGTGCTCACTGCGGGTCCAGCTTTGCGTTTTTGGCTGTCAGAAGTGGAACCTGATGTGGTATTTCGCTGTTGTAGCGCATCCACCTCAAGGTGAGATCTGCGGTGCATTCGGAGGTGCTTTTCTGCTCATCATGAGAAACACTCAAACGATCTTTGGTCTCACTGGGACTGCCAATGTGGCCACAGGTCCAATTTCACGGGGATCAGACCTCCATTCTCAGCGGGTGTTGTACAGTAAGTGTAACCCCTCTCCCTGGTTAAATATGACACGATATCACATGCCTCCCAAGCAGGTCGGGTCTCTTTTTGAGCTTCTGTCCTCCCATGGTTTCATCCTTTTAACATGGGGGGAGTTTTTCCTTGCCACTGTCACCCTAGGTTTGCTCAGTTTTGTGCATTTTCGGTTACGGAAATTGCCATTAAGGTCCATGGACCGTGAGGATGTGTTCCTGCCTCGCCGTCGTTGTCTTTTGGAGCCTTTGGATACTTCAGGGTCGAATCAATGGAATAAACTCCCAAAGCAATCCCTCTGCACGGTCCATCCAAGTTCTTCGCTCACACCCTCCTGGACAGAGTGACAAACACTGATTCCGTCCAAATATTCTTACACTTTCAGTGACGTGAACACGGCCCTCCGAGGTCACTATTAATCACGAACGGAAATGAAAAGCAAAAGCCAGAAACGCCATCTGAGGGACGTCGCCACGGAGGATCGCTCCAAGTAAACAGTAAAGGTCAACGCTAAAACAGAATCCAGATTCATGCCGCTTTACGGCACGCGAAGAGGAGAAAAACGTCTGTTTAACTGCCAGGAGATCATCACAAGCATCTTGAAATCCAAAGCCTCCTTTCACTCAGCTGTGTCACGATGAAGTGATTAACAGTTTGTCATTTTTTTACTCGAAAGCTACCAGGAAATTCTGCAACCACTAAACGTGGGATATTTTTTTTTTATTTTAAACTCAAACTAACCTCAAAGTCCTAAAATACCTTTCAAAAAACGAAGAGGTGAATATTATGCAGGCGTGCGCCTGTAAGATTAGCTCTCTGAATGACAAAAATGAAAGAAACATCACCGTGTTGTTTTCTGCCCCCGAGACTACAGTTGTCTTTTCTGTCGTTCAGTCGGGAATTAGACGCATATAAGACAAGAGGGGACGTTTCTCGGATGGATGTCTGTCTCTTTTGGACCCCTTTTACCATATTAATAGCATGAAATAATGTTTTTCAAAACCTGATCTGAACTGAAACGTCTAATTGTTGCACGCGCGGTTTAAACGAAACATCCAAAGGCACAGGCGGACTCTTTCCCAGCCGTAAAACTTTAACGTAATTAACGAGGCCTGAAACTCGGATCTGTGTTCTTATTTATGGAACGGCTTTGTCACTTAAGAATGAAAGTAATCAGGTGACACAAAATAACAGAAGCAGAACCGGGGTGAATGGAAAACAGCGGCTTTGGGCGTCCTGGCTGGCCTGTTTTCTACGTGAGGAGCCGCGCTCTCACGTCGTTCAGCCCGTAATCAGTAAATTGACGTTCTCCAGATGTTTGGTCTGAACCCCTGTCCCTCCAGTACAGGCACCGTTTATCGGTGCGGCGGCGGCGTCTCTGAAAGCCCCATAAACTCAACAGCTGGATAAGGAAAGACTGTCGGCGGAGTCGCGGAAAGCGCAGATGTTTGTGGCGTGAGCGCGTGTATATTTATGCTTCAACACCAGAACAAATCGTTATTTAAATAAACTAGGTGAAGCGGAACGTTTACGAAGCGGCAGCACCCCCACACCCCCCCACACCCCACGCCCCCCACACCCCCCCAACCCCCCGAGAGTATAATCACCACGACACGGTCGATTAGAGTGAAAGCACCGAGTTCTGACAAGCCATTCGTTTTCATTAAGAGCTCAGCTTTCCTTCAAAACCCTGACAGGCCTTCACTGAGACGAGCGACCGCTGATGGACCCTCTAACACAAAAGGCTCTCGACAAAATGCACCTTACACCCCCCATCCCCTGCTTCTCTCCTCTTTTTGTACGCTGCTGGCTTCTTTTCTGGACTCTCACCATGACTGACGAGATTAAGAAGGCCGAAAAACAAAACGTTTGGAGAAACGCTGGCGCAGTTCCAGACTGATGCCGAGGGAAAGTCAGACTGGAGTCCGGTTCCTCATCGAAAGCCTCTCGCTTTGCACGATTACGGTTGTCTCTAAATCGGCCAGTCGCAGGGCAGTCGCAGTGCCGTCTCTAGGCCTTGTTGATGCCGGACTGCTATGAGCTGATAGAAACCCAACAGTAGCAAATAATCTCTGAGGTTTGCGGAAGAGCGTCTCTACACAACATGTAGAACATGTTGAACTTGAAGCAGATAGGCTACGGCAGCAGAAGATCACACCGGATGCAGCTGTGGCCACAACTTCGGGCATTTTCTTGGCACACTTTGGGCTCTTTAATGCCGACTGAGCATGGTTTAAACCCCACAGCCTACCGGGGTATTGTTATCTCTCTGGGTCTGCTCAGTTGGGCCTTGAACTCACCCTGATGTTCTCCTGTAGCATTTCTGCTATGTTTTCTAGACTCTTCATTCATTTACCGATCGTAATTTGTCCACCACCTTTCTGTCGCCTGTCTCATCCCTCCGCAGATGAAATAAAAGCATTCGGTGTCCTTTAACGATTCGGAGAGCTCCGGACATTCCGCAGCTCTTGCGCCGTTACACTTGGGTCCTGCAGAATCGCTGTGGGCCAAAGCAAACACGTCTTGACTGATCATTTCCATTTGGTGGGAGAATATGGCATTAAATCGATCGTTTTAGCCTGGCTATTCCTCTGAACCGTGTCAATACGATGCCGCGTTTAAACTTGCATGAGGCCTCTTCACAGAACACACTGAGGAGCGTCTGTTCCGTCTCCAGTAGTGAATTCCTGAAGAATAAAAGCCTCAGAGGGTAGTCCCATTTGCAAGGCAAAAAGCCGGACCTTTCACGGCGCCCAGATGGAGCCCATTGAGGTCGGCCTAGAGGTGTCGGAACTGAAGATGACGTGTGAGGCAAATGGAGGAACGTAACAGAGGAGCCGGGCCTTCTCTTCCTCAAACGAACTTTAAGGTAATTAAGCAGGCGGCTCGAGCCACGCTGAACAAACACAACGCCGGTCTGCGACTCCTGCTGCATCCAAAGCAGAGCTCGGAGCAAAGCCTGGACCTCCAGAACAATCGGGGCTGCCAGTCATGTAAACAGAGAGGCGGCTGTGGTTCCACACGCACCGTGACCGAGACCGTGACGCTAAATCACCCTGTCACGCAAGAATGCAAACGGCTGACGGAGAGGACCGCCGTGAGGTGCAGAAACACTCCGGAAACCACGCTTGAGGGTCCGAGGACGGAGCGTGATGGGAACCCGTTACGTGCGCGCCAAGATTTAGCGCTCAGATCGTTTCTGAACCTTCAAAAAGTTAGTGGGCCTTTTGAAATCTGATCTGAACGTGCCTAAACCAATAAAGCGTTCGTCCAGAGGCTGCTCATTCAGCCCTGTTAGACGAGGGCTGTGAAGGATCTCCTGACATACAGTGCTGTGTAAAAGTCTTAGGCCACCATTAGATTAGATCTCATTAGATATCGTTTTTTTTTATCTGGTTTTATGACCATATATAAATCTCTCTCTCTCTCTTTGTTCGAATCCGACCAGAAAACACAAGAAACGGGTATGCATTGTTAACATTTCAAATCTACAGGCTACAGATACTTCGTTTAGTTTAGTATTAAGTGCTTAGTGTGGCCTCCGCTTACACTTGGGCAGCAGCAGCTTCTGGGAGCTTGATGCTAAGTTGAGCCTTTTACATTATGGAGGATTGATCAGGAATTATCTTTTTAGGAAGGGCAGCAGCCCAGAAGCCACTTTTTAGGAAGGGGGACATCGTGAAAAAGACATGCTGAAGCTCACAAAGCCTGGAAATGACGATCAGTGCAAATTAGGATTGTGGAGTGACGACATTATTGCATCGCTAAAATAAATAAATAAATAAACAAACAGATCTAACGGTGGGATAGGACTTCTGTGCAGCTTCTGAAAGCTTTATTGCGTTTTAAAGAATGAAACAACACGACATAAATCTTGCGGACCGTTTAAAGCCTTCGATTTGGATTCTCTTACGAGCTTAAATGGAGCGTGAGGTGAAGTTACGAAAACATTTACGTGTACGTAAAGGCTTTCAAGAATACCACTTAGACGTAAGTCTTAGACCACTTGTTCCGAAGGTTCAGGAGAAAAAAGATTCCTGAGACGTTTTTATTAAAAAAAAGAAAAAAAAAAGAATGGCATTTCATACAACTTTTAACTTTCGAATGAAGTCACAAAACACACACTTAAGAAGATTTTCATTCCTAAGACACGTTCGTGAATCACGTGTAACCGCTGCGGTTGTTTTGAGGCCATCAATCAGACCTGATCTGCCCTCTAGTGGACAAACTGCGTATTAACCTGTAGTAACCAGTCACATCAAAGACAACGGTGATGTTTCTGGTCTTCTCCGTGTCCCGCGTGCACGAGCTCAGGTTGTGTTTTCGAATCAGGTTTTTATTTACAGACATGACAAATTAGGGTGGAGATCATTTAAGCCTCCACGCGTGTTTTAGTGGAGCAGTAGAGTACGATCAGTCCAGCGGGACTCCCTCGGGAAGCTCCACCACCACCGGCGCGCACTCGTCCAGATCGGCGTCAAAGTCCCAGCGGAACTTCTTGGTCAGGTGGGCTTTGAACTTCTCCGACCGTCTGCGGAGTGTGGAGTCGACCCCGGGTCCGGCGGCGAACTGGAAGAAATCCTGAACAGACATGGGACATCAGACAAACGAGCAAAACTTCATCTGAACGTGAAGACAAAGCAGAGGGGGTGGTACCTGCAGCGTGGAGGTGAGGAAGTTGTTCTGGGACACGATGTCCACGAAGAAGTCGGGCGGGATTTCGCCTAGCTGGTGGTACAGGACGCTGATGAGACCCAGGTAGAGTCCGGGACGTTCCCTCATGGCCTCCTCACTCCTGCACAGCAGAGCCAGAAGCTTCTTCCAGTGCTCGAAGGCCTCGTATACGTTACCGAGGAGGAAGCAGACGAAGGCAAACTGCAGCTCACCTGTGGTGCACCAGAAACCAAACATGGGGCTCTGAAAGGGGTCCAGGCTACTCTCCTCTGTCAGGCCTCCCCTCCCTCAGGCAAGACAAGTGAATATGTGACCATCGACCAAGTCTAAAGAAACCACTGGGATTAGAAGAGATCATCTGGTACTCCTACTGGTACTCCAATATCTACTCGTACTGGTACTCCTACTGGTACTCCAACGTCTACTCGTACTGGTACTCCTACTGGTACTCCAACATCTACTCGTACTGGTACTCATACTGGTACTCCAACATCTACTCGTACTGGTACTCCTATATATACTCCTACTGGTACTCCAACGTCTACTCGTACTGGTACTCCAACGTCTACTCGTACTGGTACTCCTACTGGTACTCCAACATCTACTCGTACTGGTACTCATACTG
>JAUZST010005222.1:0-15733 GCA_034779995.1 Parotocinclus haroldoi
TATATTACACTTTAAATTGAATTGATACCGTCTAACTAAGACATTACTGACACCACAAAGGATACGTCCAAAAGAGCCACCATACACCTGCACGCCTCCAAACTGAACCCATCCGTCTTCAAATCCCTGTCTGAAACATACACATACACATACACACACACACACACACACACACACACACACACACACACACACCCATAAACACACTGAAATGTGTCAGGAATGGTGCTAGCTACAATAACTGTGGTGTTTTACGTTTGGAGACGACTCTGTTCAGGATGGTCCTCAGCTCATGAACTGATATCTCCATATCCTGCAGGCACAAAGAGTGTGTGTTTATTAATTCAGGTGTGCACCGATAATGACCATCCGGCCAACGTCCGTTCACTTTATCGCCCAAAGTCTTAAGAATTATAATAGGAAGTGTCTGAATGACAGAAACTAGTACAAGTGAACCCCTGCAACACGTGCCGACAGAAAAGAGAATCGTCGTCTCGAAATTAAGGTGGTGATGTTCTGGTGATGTTCTACTTCCTTTTTCGTTTTCGGTAAATGTTTTACGTTTCTAAAAGATACGAACATAGGAATTACTGTATAATACAGTACGGTTCTGTTCGTGTTGTAATAAATATTACTGTTTCTAATTAAACACTACCGACAAATAATCTAAAGTGCTATGTGAATACGGTACCACCCGGCCAATGTCCACTCTGTTTCGCAGAACGTAATGCAGAGTGCACAAAGCTTGAATTCAGAAGGACAAACGCACAGACACACTTAACCACTCACCTCTCCTGCAATTTGAGCAAACATGGCTCTGAAGGAATCATCAACATCCTGTTCAGTCATTTCCCCCTGCGGAGAGGAAACGAACACAAACAAAAATGTGATGCGATGAAGGATAAGTAACATGTTAGGTGTTCAAATATATATGACTAATGATTCATCTGAATTCATTCGGTATCCTCAGTGTAGCTCATTCATGCCTTGGAGCCAGTGATTTCACTAAACGGTATAGTATTATAGTAGTAATAATGTGATCAGATCAGCCCTGGGGTACAGTGTGCAGACTTACATTGTATCCTATTACGTCTGAATTAAGAGTCAAGATGCGATCTTATCTAACATCACGCTCAGTACTGTGTGACGTAGAAACAATGAGTTATACCTCATTATCCAGAGTGAAAAAAACATCATCTCCCATCTCTCTGTAACACACACACACACACACACACACAGAGTTACAGCTCACTCTCCTCGACAATATCTTATTTGCATCTCAGAGATATTAGTGTTTATCATTTTGAAATGTCTGTTAGGGTCATAAATCTAAACTCCTTCACTAACAGTCATCAAACGTCAAGAGTCTAAACAGGTAAACAAATAAAGACTCCGTCTCTTACTCTGTCTCGGACTGTTTCTCAGTGAAGACACGCAGGACAAAGTCAGCTTCTTTACCCGGCTCAAAGGTAGAGGGAACGATCAGGTATTCCCCCGGGGGCAGACGCAGTCTTGTACTCACCTGTTTGAATTATTAACGTCATTAATATTACTAGAATTATTATTGATGGTGTTGGTGTACGTGTGAAAGGGTGGCCTCACCTCCCGCAGGTTAATGAAGGTCTCTGAGCGAGCGCAGGACTGGTGACGCAGGAAAAATTCCTTTTTCATGTGAACGTTTTGACTGCCACGAACCTGACAAGCACAAAAGCGTGCTTTGAAAACGAGAGCAAATTCAGCACATTACAGTGTATGCGCCGTTCAACGTCCATTCCATAAACGCCCGTTCGTTGTAACGACTAAGGTCTTACGATTTATAATGGGAAATAACAATCTGTCATATAGTAATACTGCACTATAATAATACCTTATTCATGTCTGAATGACAGAACCCTTGTGACACCTGCTGACAGAAATGCAATCGCATTCTAGAAAAACATGGTTCCGTTTTCAGTAAGTGTGTCAGGTTTTTGATAGCGATTACTGTCATGTAAACTACAGTACAGTATTAAATATACAGTGGTCCCTCAGTTCTCATCGTCAATTTGTTTCAGAAGGCTTGAGAACCGGAACACGACAAGCAAATCTCCTCCACCAGAAATAATGTCAAGTCAATAAATCTGTTCCAGACCCCCCCGAAAATCCACATTGAATAAGGCATTCTGTGCATTAATTTAAAGTTAAATTGTTAGTTATTTTAGAGTTCAATTGTACAGGTGCTCCCTGATTTACCATGGAGATACACACGACACAGCCATAAGAATCATGTACCATGAAACAAGAAGTTTAATATTGTCTATACTGTATCATAGTGGAGCTGACTACACATTAACCTACAAAATCATTAACACAAAGCTAATTTTATAATACATGTGATGAAAAATCTATTAATAGATTACAAGGGAAACGTAAAAGCAAAATGCTTAAGCTAATAGTGAACTAGCTGCAAATGCCAAGTGCAGCCTGAAAACCAAGAGGATTCAGTTCCTGTTTTTCCTTTGGTTGGCTGTCATTAATAACCGTTTTTGGACCCATGGGGATGTATTTGCACTACAAATACAGTTCTGCAGAAATAAGTATAAAGAACAACATAAGAAATACAGGGGAGATATGAACTGAGCCAGATACATGGTGAATTGGAATCATACAAGTTCATAGACTAGTCTGACAAGTTAAAGAAAGGGGGCTGCGTTAAAACCGAGACAATTTTTCTAGTTAAAATGCTTTGAGGACCGAGTCCCGAGGTGATTAAGAACCGAGGTACCACTGCATTCATACTGTATTTTAATCAATATTATTGTTTCAAATAAACACTATGTGCAAAGTAGCTAATCTGCTAGAACAGACTATTTTAAATTCAGTCAATGTCCATTTCAGTCAAAGTCCTGTTTCACTGAACATAAGGCGAACGGTAAACGGTTCATACCTGTAATCCTTAATTTGTAATATACATCAATACATCAAATCTAACTGTTTGTTCTTTATGTCTAATGAATTTCTATAACAATGCTGATGTTACTATCGTTCCCCAGCAAGTGTTTAGGTCCAGCATTTCACAATAATTTACCTGCTTACTTGACCAAAACTCATTTTTTCACCAATGATACAACATTTTTCTTTTACCTCATCTGGAACCTGAAACACACAGCAACATAGAAAATCAGTAATCAGCTATAAAAATGTATTCAGTTCTAGAATTCAAAATGTATGAATGTAAACATTACTCAGTTTTTGAGAGATTTGGTACATATTCAATTCTGTGTTATATTTCCACATAACAGTATTTGTTATATGTGCTGTTTGCCTCTTTAGAGTCTGACCTCGTAGATGGCAAAGCCGATGGTGTGCATGTCCTGACCCTGCTTGCGGTAACGCCGGCGGTCCTTTTGCATCAGGGCCACCAGGAAGCTGCAGGCCACCTCTTCGTCCTCAGGATCATCATCTTCCTCCAGTAGAGTGATCTTATACTGAGGGTTTATCCAGAACGTATCTGAGACACACATAAAATCAACATCAGCTTAAGTCCCGTGTCATGTTCTGACTTGACTCACAGATAAAGCTGAGTCAAACAGCAACAAAATTTTACCCTTAACTTTGAAGGCGTGGTGATATAACCATCCCCACCGGTTCGCAACGTTTTGACTCCCTTTCCCTCGATCCATATATCAGGACCCTGGTCAAAGTAGATTTTTCCACCTCCATAATATTGCTCGTCTGCATCCTATATTTTACCTTGAAGACATTGAGATTCTAGTCCATGTGTTCAGCTCGTCCCTTCTGAATTACTGTAACTCCCTTTTCATTCCTCTTTCTACCAGAACCATACGCTTTCCTCAGTATGTCCCAAATTCTCAATCTAAAAAGCTCATGTCACCCCTTTCCTGTATCAGCTACGTTGCCTACATACTGTATCTCTCTCTCTCTGTATTCAATGTAAAGTCCTCTTGCTGACATCCAAACATCTACATGTTCAGGCATTAGGTTATTTATCTGAGCTCCTAAAAGTGTCCTAAACGTTCACTTAGTTCTCCTAAGGTTTTTATCTGTGCCCAAATGCAATTAGTCACTGCTGGAGGTATCAAATCATTTAACTTTACATCTTATTATTTTCTTCTGAAACACATTTAAATAAATGTACAGTGACCTTGGGTATTGCACTGCAAAAAATGCAAATTCTTAGCTAGTGAATTAATCTTCTATATACAAACACTGATCTTTTTTTTTCTCTCTGACAAGAATATGTCTTGAAAGGCAGCACATTTGTAAGATAGGTTTGCTTATTTTTTTAAAAGAATTACCATGGTCACCCTGATTTAGAAACTTTACCTTATATGTAAAGTTTAATTTTTAATATAATATAATATAATATAATATAATATAATATAATATAATAGTTTAGAGTTTAATATGCTATGTTTAATTAAATGTAAATAAATATATATATATATATACACACATTTATATCTCATATAAATATGTTCTCATTCTTCTGTCTGAATTTGAGATACAGATACAGTATCAGGGTTTGTATTAATAATTAATTAATTATTAAAAATGAATAATGAATCATTTGTATTATTAACATCATTTTTGCTTATTTAAAGAAATCTTAAATCTGTTTTGCTTAATATAGCATATAGCATATAGCATAGTTCAGCATGTTATTATCGTTATCATCATCATCATTATTATTATTATTATTATTATTATTATTATTATTGTTATGTGACTCTTACTTGGGTGGTTCCTGCATCCCCCTGCGGTGCTCCCCCTCCTCCAGCTTCCATCAAACTTAATGGTATTCCAGTAACTGAGAGAGTCATCACTCAGTGCATCAGGGGTCAGGTTACAGATCTCCAACCTCGAGAACTGACGCTTAAACTCCTCAAACGCCATCCTGATACACACACACGTACACACAAACACACAAACACACTCACAGACAATCTTTTAAAATGAATATACTGATCAACAACCAAAGCTGACGGGAAGACTTTACAAGACAGGATCTAAAACCTGGAGGATCAGGTAAGATGAATAAAACTTTACCAACGACTGAGTGATGTTATATTGGTAATGGAAGCTACATAAAAAATAAAGGAGTTAATATTAAATTAATTAAATGGATAATCAAAAACTAAGGTTTTCTAATCTGACTGATCAGAAGAGCAACAGATAAAAGTTTAGCATCACTGATATTATAGTTTTTAAATGTTGGTGTATTAATTACACACATGACAAAAATCTATGACTTGTTGAAAAACATTTAATAAACTGTTTAATTAAACATAAAGGCAGAACTCACCAGAATTCTCCATCTTCCATCCTACAGTTAAGGTCCTCTTTGTCAGCTGCATCTACCTGGTTCCACTCAGAAGAGCTGAAGAACACGCACGCACGCACGCACGCACACACACACACACACAAACACACAAACACACACACACACACACACAAATGACATAAATGTGACACATAGCATTTCTCCTGTGCATAATTATAAAGCATACTAGCAATGTCAGGCCTCACAGCTGCCACTGATTGGTCGACTCACTTGTCACTCCATGCTCCAGTCCACTCGACCTGCCCCCATGGGTTCCTGATTCGGATCAGCCTTTCTCTTTTACCCCGAAAATTCACCTAACACACAGAGACCCACCTGGTGATGATCAGTAATGATGCTGATAGTAGTAGTAGTTATGGCGATAGCAGTGATGGTGATAGTGATGATGACCAAGGCGGTAATGGTGATGGTGGTTATTATGGTACTGATGATGGTCGTGGTGGTGTTGATGATAATCTTGGTGAGAGTAGGAATGATGATGGGAATTGTAGTAGCAGTGGTAATGATGGTATGATAGTAGTAGTAATTGTGATCATGTTGATGGTGTCGGCGTTGTGAGTAGTAGTGATGGTGGGATTGATGATGGTGCTGGGAGAAGTGGTGATGGTGATGATATTGCTGGTAACAGTGGTTTTATTGGTAGCGGTGTTGGAGTTGATGATAGTGGTGATGAAGGTGATGGTATGAAGTTGTACTCACCTCTTTGAGTGCTGTCACTGAATAGGCGTGGCCCTTCACTAATTTCTTAAAAGTAACTGCTTCCATATCAAATGCACTGGTGATCTACACACACCCACACACACGCCCACACACAGAGTGATGTGTTAGGGAGTTTTTATTATAACAACCAACATGATGTGTTTCATAATGGACCGGTTGTGTGTGGATTTGCATGATCATGTGTTTGGAATGGTGTTGGACTGTAATCTGGTGTAACTTTTGTCTGTGTGTGATTGTGTAGCTCACGTCGATGGAGCAGCCCAGCAGGGACCCTCTCTCCAGAGCTTTAGTTATGATACGATGAAGATCTCGAGGAGCTGATTTGAGCTCATACATCTCAGATACACCACCCGTAAAATCCTCAAAGCCCTCAGTGGTGGAACCTCCTGATAAAGCCTCATATGATCCGTTTAGCCTACACACACACACACACACACACACACACACACACACACACACACACAGATACAGACACACAGATACAGACACACAGATACAGACACAGACACACACAGACACACACACACACACACACAGACAATAATGCGAACTCTCATAACTGCTGTGTTTAGCAACTACAACTACTGATTTCACTTTTCATTTTAAATTTTGTCTTGGGTAATATAGTGACAACATTTCCTTTGTACATTATCAACATGCACACGCTTACACTCTCACACACTCACTTAGCATAAGCTTTCTCCAGGAGTGCACTCCAGAACTCTGTTCCTTCTGCAGAGTGAACGAACAGCAGCTCTCCATCCTTCACTGGCAACCGATCATCAATAACCACATCCACCCACTCACCAAACTGCCAGAACTGTAACCACACACACACACAGACATGAAAGCTTGTTTCTAAAAGAGCATTAAACTGAATTCTGTTAATAAATGTTTATATTGAAGCAGTCATGGCAAAATCTGATTGGACGTTCATTGTTCCGGTACATTGTAAAGTCGCTAGTAAACTCGCCACAGTATTTACAGTGCCACTCGTCTCAATGTGTGATGTGTGATTGTTTATACCTGGAAGTGAAAGATGCCAGAGTAGCCATTAGTGAAACTCTGTCCATGAGGAACCACTCTATGTAAGAGCTTCTCATTCAGAGTCAGAGATGCTATTGCTGCTAATAACCAACAATCACCTGGAATACAGGGAGCAAGTGAACACTTCAAAAACAGGAAACATTTAATCACCATAAGATCATACGGTCTCTCCCTTACTCACTCACTGATATTTCTCTTCTCACTCTTCTAAATTCTGTACAAATTGCATAAATATCACCAGCGCATCATCAACATCACTAATGCTCTTGGAACTGAAAGGAAGGATTCTGCATCACGCTCAAATATATAAAGCCTTTCATTCCACGTTACAGGTTTTTCTTTCTTCTTTACACTCATTAGTGTTTCAGTAAACATCAAAACACACACAGGACAAACATTACTACCCTCTATTTGGCACAGTCAACTGTACCTGCATGTGATGACTGACCCAACGGGAAGGCGCAGCTGGGACTGATTGCTTTTTAGTGTATTAGACCATAGACAATTCAGATCAGTTCTCATGTTTACATCATATTCTACTCCACTGATCAGAAAATGATGGAAAAACAAGTTTATGTTCTTTAAATCAATGCTATAACTGAGTAAGAGAGAGAGAGAGAGAGAGAGAGAGAGAGAGAGAGAGAGAGAGAGAGAGTTTGTGTGTGGTGGTGCGAATTGTATATCATTGTAAAGACCAAATGACATCATCACACGTAGGTATTATACAATCTGTTAGTTACAGTTAGAGTTAGCTGTAGGATTAATTAGTTATAGTTAGCATTATGCCCATGGAAAGTCCACAAAACGTATATTTATCAAGTGCGTGTGTGGTTGTGCGTGTGTGTGAGAGAGTGAGAGAGAGAGAGAGAGAAAGAGTTTGTGTGTGTTAGTGTGTGTTCCTCTGCATTAGTGTGTGCGAAGGAACAATGTCTGGCATGGTGCAGTTCCACTTTCAGTAGCCATTTGAATCACGTGCATAGACGTCTGTGAATCACTTAGGGCAGGGGCGTGGGGTGGGGTGAGCAGTGGCTCATTATCAATTAAAGGAACAGGCACTCTAAACTATGAGTTCCAAAAAGTGATTTGGAAAAGCTTGTGTACTAAATATATACTGCTCATAAAAATTAGGGGATGTTTCTAAATTAAATATCCCATAATGAAACATTCCCTAGAACAGTACGGGGACTCGGTGGGTAGCACCGCTGCTTCACAGCAAGAAGGTTGCGGGTTCAATCCCAGGCCTGGGTCCTTTCTGTGTGGAGTCTGTATGTCCTTCCCGTGTCTGTGTGGGTTTACTCAAGGTACTCCGGTTGTGAGAGTACCCCCACTGTACTCCCACAGTATAAAGACAGGCGTGATAGGTTAATTGGTCTCTCTAAATGTGGCCCCTAGTTCGTGACGATAAAAGTGGAAGATAATAGATGGACGAATAAAAATATGCCCTAATTTTTGCAAGCAGGTTTTTTTTTTATGTTGCGGCAGTACTGGGTTACTGACCAAAAGGTTTAGGGTTCAAATCCCATCCTGACAAGCTGCCCCAGTCTTTAACATCTGTCCTTAACCAATGTCAAATTGCTTGGATTTAAAGTCTGAAACAGTTCTGGATAAACGTGTCTGCTAAATAACTAAAGATCGAAGTAAAGTTTGTGCAGCTGTACAGACACATTTCCCTTGCAAATGGCAGTTACATAAAGCAGTTCCACCATCAGCATTAATGAATTAGAATTAAAGTATTAACCATTAGAATTCAAAATGTAACCATAAAAACCATAAAGATTCAGAAAACACGTCAGAAGATGGCAAACAAACCGAGAGCCCCCTGACAAATATCAGTACGAGTGGCTCCACCAATGATGAACTGAGGATCCGCTGTCAACTCCTGTGGATAAACAGATAGAGTCGGTCAGGAAGAGTGTATGTGTATCAAGTGTGAGAGAGAGAGAGAGAGAGAGAGAGAGAGAGTGAGACAGAGAAACAGAGACACTCACAGTGGGTCTCCTCCACTGCACTCCTCGTGTTTTTGAAGAGTTTGGAGCCAGTTCTTTATACCCGATGGATAATGATGCTGCAGGGAAACACGGATCCTCGAACAACCGACCGCTCTCCACACACTCCTGCTTCAACAGCTCATAATCCTGTCTGAGGAAAGGCAGAGCCCGCTCATTACTCCCTGCACCCTCCGCCCGCAAACGTTCGTGCTGGATCCTCGCCGACATTCCACCAAACACGTACATCCTGCAGAGCACAACACAGCAAAACATTCATATCAAACAGACACAGAGAGAGAGATGATGGGGTATAGAGAGAAGAGAGTGACATTTTTTTTATTTTATGGGTACATTTTATTGGTCCACAAAAGCATGTTCTCAAAGAATAAAACAGATTTGGCTTCACCACCGAAGTAAGAAACCAGCAATCTAAGTATCATTACTACAACCAAAATGAAGCTGAAACCTTCTATTAAAGTTGCTATTACTATAAAAAAATAAGGAAAAAAATATGATTCTGATTTAATGTTTTATTTGAACTATTTTATGTCTGTTTTACTATAAGGTGATCGCTAATATTTGATTATATAGTGTAATGTATAATAGTATTTATAAATCCATATGAACAGCTGTGTGCCATTCTATGTTTCAAGAGCAATTCTGGTTACTGAATAAAGACTATAATGATTATAAGGAGTTCAGAGCTGAAATGTGAGGATTAATATTAGGGTTCACCAGTGGTGAAAACATACGCTTTGAGAACTTTCCAGCTCTCTTGATTTTTTAAATTAAAGTTGCAGGTTTTGTAATTTCTTTGTGGAGATCAGCAAACAGTCCCCACAAAGTAAAAAAATGTCAGTTCATCCTATCCTTGTAAGGACATTTGTTCACCACGGTGTCATATAAACATCACACACACACACACACTCACACACACACACTCACACACACACAGACAGACAGACAGACAGACAGACAGACACACGCAGACACACGGAGACAGAGAGACAAACACACGCAGAC
Source organism: Parotocinclus haroldoi (assembly GCA_034779995.1). Lineage (NCBI taxonomy): Eukaryota > Metazoa > Chordata > Actinopteri > Siluriformes > Loricariidae > Parotocinclus > Parotocinclus haroldoi. The sequence goes on from JAUZST010005222.1 coordinate 10,123, forward strand.
ACACAGAGACAGAGAGAGACAGAGACAGGGTGGCTGTAGATTACAGAAAGCTTTTGGACAATGCATTCCTGATGGTAGAGGATTGGGTCTGGCTTGGCCTGGTTGTGTATAGGGAGCTGTAGGGGGACTGGGATCTAGGTTTGAACGACTGTGAACGCTGTGGAATGTACAGGGAAATGGGGCACATGCACAAGATAAACAATTCTGTACTGAACCAGACACTTGTTCATCGCTGGTGCATTACAGTGATCCTTTTGTACAGCTAAAAAATGTTTATATTATATACCCATATACAGTCAATTCCATAATATATAGCACCCATGGTAATGATGAGTAAAAATAGCTATGAGATATTTGCCTTTTGGTGAATTCTCTTAATCTCACAATAAAATATGAGAAAAATCAAACCATTGAAGTGACTTTAGTCTGAGGGAAAAAAATCCCTCATCAGGAAATAAGTATACTGCATATTACACGTAAGTCCGAAAAGACGATTAAGACAAGCCAAATAAACAAATGGGAACAACCCTAGACGGGGAGCCAATTCATCATAGGGCAAACACACAGTCACACACAAAGGGCCACTTTTAGAGACACCAATTAACCTCACATGCTACAATAGAGGATGTTTTATTGGGGATATTTGAATTTGAATTACAGAACAGTTTCACCTCAGGCACTTCCTTGTATGAACTGCTTGCTAGAGGGCCATCCATAAAATTTCTATTGCATTAGGGTCAGGACTTTTACACGGCCATTCCAAATCACTAATTTTCTTAGCTATTCTTTAACCATTCGCCGATATATTGATTTGTGTATCTTGATGTCTTGCTGCATGACCTGCATTCTTGAGAGATTCAGTTCGTGGATAGATGTCCTGATATTTTCCTTTAGAACCTTTAGATATAATATAGTTAGAATTCAGATTTCTTTGTTCCATCCAAGATGGCAAGCCGCCCTGGCAAAAAAAACATTTGGTCTTATTCTATCACAAAATGCTTTATCAGTAGACTTCTACCTTATTTATGTTATCTTGGATACAAAGTGACTGCAGCAAACTGAAAAAGGGCAACAAAACTTTTCTAAGGTCCTCAGAAATCAATTTCTGTGTCTGCCACAGTACTTACTACATACACACTTGCACAGATGTGTTGTGGAGAGCACGGTTTTCTAGTTTCCTGTTCTTCAAATAGAACATGGTGCCCACTCGCACGTAACGTCTTTCCACTGATAGAAAGCACTTGGCTTTAATTTCACCTCCAAATTAACTGTTAATCCTGCAGGTTCACATATTTTTTTACCTCTTACAGATATGTAAAGTCGGATCGCTTTCCAACTACATGGCCAAGTAAAATAGTTCTTCTTGTATGTTTCTTAGTTAGAACTTAGTTCTAGAAGTTAGTTTAGAACTTGGATTATATTTATGCAGACAATGTTGAACATTGTAAACACTCCAGTCTGTTTACATTTTAAAATACATTCATTATATAACTATATTAAATTAGTACTTATTCATTAAGTTAAGACTGCAATTTGAAATACACTAACAATGCAGGAATTAAAAATCGAATTTGTTTTTATGTTTACTGTACTATCAGCATGCGCCATCTATCCGCGTACAGATTCTATAATCCTGGACATGAAGATAGTGATGGAACTGTACAGATCACTCTAATTACCAGGTGAAACTTATCTGGTCATTCAGAAGATATGAGGAGACCCAGCACCGAGTCTCGCAAATGACATCATAACCATAGAGACACAATCATGGAATCGTCAAGAGTGTGTATTTTTGTGTACCTTCTGGTTCCTGTAGCAGTGGCAGGCTTAAAGATAATACAGGTGTTATTTATTACACAGTCAGAGCCACAGATCACATTGATCACACAAGATCACACACAACACAAATACACACAATACAGCAGTTTAATCGCAATATTTAATTCCATGGTATACACCGAGTTTCAGCTCGAAATATCGATTTGGAAAAAGTGTAACAAGTTTTCAGTCTGTAGATTTCACAGTACAATGTTTTGACTCAATTTGTCTGCTGAATTAACAATAAGATGTATAAAGATGACTTAGATTGTACACCCTAACTTATATTCCAGCTGTTTTGATATTGTGAACTATGTGGAATATCACGGTTTGCATCGTATCACAAAGTATTGGGATATATTCATATCTTGAACCATGTATCATGATATCGTATTGTGAAGTCTTTTACAAATACCCACGCCATCACACATACTGGTAAGCGTTGGTTAACGACCACCGGATCAATGAATAACCCTTTAAGGGTCTTAACAATTATAATAAATTATGATAGGCAATACAAATTCTTAACTTCAGACAGCTGGTCTCATTATAAAGCTTTAGCGTGTGTATTTTGACTGCAGTAAATATTGCTTATGTGCAGTGTTCTGTTATTTATTCAAACTGACTCACTTTGCATTAGTTACATGCATAAATAGGATCTATGTTCCGGTCTGTGTCGAGCACGGACACTTTTAGCAGTCGTAAAATTTCTCTGCCAAAAGGAGTGTGAAATAAACATCATAATCAGTCCATACATGATCAATCCATACACAAAGGGCCACTATTAGAGACACCAATTAACCTAACATGCATATCTTTGGACTGTGGGAGGAAACCTGAGCTCCAGGAGTAAATCCACACAGACACGGGGAGGACATGCAGACTCAACACAGAAAAGACCCAGGCTGCTCCACCCTGGGATTGAACCCGGAACCTTCTTGCACCGAGCCACCATTTGGCTGACATTTATCGGGACTACTGAACATACAGAAAAGCTCAAAAATAACACAACTGATCATCTAGGGCATGAAAAAGGAAAATGTGCTACAAATACAACCTTGATTTGGCACTTAGAACTTCATTTCTATGTTTTGTGACTACAGAAACCACTACCATGTAACCACATTCAGTTCACCAATTGGCTTTTTAATGGACAGTTTGATGCATTGATGGGCTTTTTTTAATCATTATTTCTGCAGTTTATTGGGATTCCACAAATATCGTTCCACGTCACTACATACAGTATTCTACTACTTTAACTACAGTGGAATCGTCTCATAGGTTATCTAATGTTTTAGGGGATGGACTGGGCTTCGATTCATAGTAGAGAGTATTAATTGGATTCTGTCTGCATGGTGTTTGCATGTTCTCCCTTTGCTTTCCTTCCACAGTGCAAAGACATGCATTAAGTTAAAGTGGCGCTCTAAACCGGCCATTTATTCAAGTCGTGTGTGTGTGTGTGTGTGTGTGTGTGTGTGTGTGTGTGTGTGTGTGTGTGTGTGTGTGTGTGTGTGTGTGTGTGTGGCTACATGGGTTGTGAATGTTTGGATAGAAACTGAACCATTTAAAATGAGGGAGGTGAAAGAAGAAGTAAGTATTGAAATGTTATTTTATGGTGCATAAGATGCAGTTACACAGAGCAAATGCTGCGCATGCACACACACGCACAAACACGCGCGCGCACACACACACACACGTACACACACACACACACACACACCTACATAAGTCAAAAAACGCTCACATATCAACCTGCTGTCTGCTTTGATCTGTTTAGCTCCTTTTATCTGACTATTCTGACCTTTCTTATTGAGCTATTCTGATAGACAGCTTACAAGCGACTTTTACTCAGAGTTATTGATATTACAAGAAAAACTATGACAAGTGAGAACTGAAAACCAAGTCACTAAAAGGGCATCCACTAGTGGTCAGCACATATAAGTTATTTAATGGCTGATGTCGATTGTTAGATAGCAAGTTGACCGATGGCTGATATACAGCGATGACATTAATTATGTTAGAATTAAAATATATTGTTTTATATATTATAGAATTATAATTACATTATGCTAGAATAATATTCATTAATTATAGTTGCTGAGCCTAAACGAAGCTAAAAATGTTCTTTCTCTTTGCACTCTTTCTGTTTTAGAAATAGAAATAAATACAACGTTTAATTGACCTTAAAAATAGAACCTTTATTAACCACATAACAGCTAATTTTTTTTTTGGTTTTTAATGTCAGTCCCAGAGCAGAAAGTTGTAATGCTGGGAGCAAAGTTTAAACCTTTTACTGAACGTTCTCACAGCATCGCTTTGTTTTTGGTCACTCAGTCACTCACCCAGTTTATGAGCTGCAAGTTGTAATGCAGGAAAACAAAGTTTATCTTATATTTTCTCTATTATTTTGCAGGATGGCCATTGATGATTATGTTAAAATGGCGTTAATCAGTCGGCTGATGAATGCGTTTAGCTCTAGTAGCCACCACAGGACAGACCAGCATTCACCAGTTTTAATCTGCTGCTAAGAAACAGGCTGCAAAGTGTTGTTATGGCTCTTTTGTGGACGAATCACGGTTAGGCGTTTGCATTATAGAACTGTAACGGGACGATGGCGTGTTGTGCTCAGGTACGGACCTGGTAAAGCAAGGCATGATTTTGTCATTCTTTAGAAACATATGAATACAAATCATGCTGTTTGGATATTGTAGGTACCTAGGTCAGTGCACCATTCTGCTAGCCAGAGAGAGATTTGAGGCAGGGATCTCATGCACCAACGTCTCATACAGTTCATTCAGTTACCGACTGAGCCAGTGCTTATCTATACCATGGCATTAACCAGTGAGACACACACAAAGACATTATTATGCAATGTTCTGCTGGGAAACTCCAGGCACTCATGTGGACGTTAAGCATAGCATCTACCTGAACATCGCGTCAGGTCAAGGAGGTTTTAATGTTCTGCGATCGGTGTGTACTCCTTGAATGCCCGGACAGCACGATGCTATCTTTATATTTGGGAATATGTTCATATATTCAGGCTTATAAAATCCTGGATGGACAAGAGACAACACGTTACAAAAGTCAGACAGTACAGCTGTGACCAAAGGTAAGTGTACTTTGTACACTTTGTACTGTCTGACTTTTGTAACGTGTCGTCTCTTGTCCATCCAGGATTTTATAAGCCTGTCCATGATATGAACCCCAGAGTATTACCTTTTTCTTATCATATCGTCCTTCTCTGAAGTGTAGATGTGGCAGAATACAATTTACTTCATAACTTCGAAAGGGCTTGAATGCGTCCGTGTATCGAATGTGTCCATTTCGAACCCTAAATGTTTTAAATCAAATGGCAGTCTGATGTGAAATAGGGAGTACAAGGACAAGTAAGTGTATTCACCAGCAAATGAATAAACAAGCTTGCATCATACAGAGAGATAAAAGTCATCAGTTAGCATTCCTGATGCCAGCTTGTCTTGCTGTCAGAATTTCAATCATCCTTCCAACCAGGCTTTTCTCCTGATATTTGAACACACACACACGCACGCGCACACACACACACACGCGCGCGCACACGCACACGCACACACACACTCTGAAGGCATTGAGGTCGGAGTGCTTTAATGAATTTTCAAAGGGGGATAGCATTGGCAATATTAAAAGGGAGGACTAACCTTCAACTACTCTGACACTCTGCCACTAGGTTCTCTTTCTGTCCCATTTGCACACACACACACACACACACACACACACACACACACACACACACACACACACACACACACACACACAC
>JAUZST010005223.1:0-15731 GCA_034779995.1 Parotocinclus haroldoi
TGTGTGTGTGTGTGTGTGTGTGTGTGTGTGTGTGTGTGTGTGTGTGTGTGTGTGTGTGAGAGAGAGTGTGTGTGTGTATGTATGTGTTTGTGTGAGTGTGTGTGTTTTAAATTTCTTTTCTTTATTTGTTTATAGCACAGCCTAGGGACCAAATGCCCCCATAGGACAGAAAGAGCTGACATTTTTAACATTGTGAGGGTCTTCTGATGAAACTTTGCTGAAACTTTTGGTGAAAGATTTTTTTTTTAGAAACGGCAACTTTATTTTGAAGAACCTAAAGATTAGCTTTAGGTTACTGAGGTTAATGTTTGGGGTAGGGGTAGGAGTAGCATTAATTAAAGTATCATTACGCCAGTGGAAAGTACTCATCTGGATAGTATATATATATATCATTATACATACATGTATATACACACACACATACACACACAAATTTGTCTGTTTATCACTTTGAGGGCTTTTCCACTCATAAAACAACTGTAGCTAATTAATTCTAAACCTACACATGCTATATAAAGCATGAACATGTAGTAGGTCCTCACAATGCAATATAAACTTCACACAGACACGCACTCATACACTCACTCACACAGACAAACACACAGACACACACACGGACACACACCTCCCTGCAGAACTGATCGACTATTCCTTCTTAATCCATCTCTCCCTGTTTCTTAGCAACCGGTGCGCCAGTGAATTTAAACGGTGGGCTGTTTTATTATTATTGTTTTTTATTTTTTTACATTAAGATGCTCCCGCCAGCATGTTTTGCACCCAACAAAATTCGAATCTTAATGTGGATTCCAAGTGAGACCCTGTACAGAATTCCAAATACATGTATAGGAGAAGTTAAGGTTGCAGAAAATTCTGAAACTGTAATACATATGAATGCAACAATGAAGCATTGCTATTAATATAAATAAAGCCAGGTTTAAGCACTAAAGGGGCTTTGATTAATCAGTGAATAACTTTATTTACATAAGGAAAAGGCAGACAGATGAAAAATCACATGATTATATGATATACTGAGAACACACATCTGATTACGACTGTTTATTTGTTTTATTTTTTTACATTTATTCATCCTCACTAATCTGAAAACAAACATGTTCCTTGTCTAATCAAGCTCCTTAAGCTCCTTATATATAAATATAATAAAAATTATACTACTCGTGTGTGTGTGTGTATACACACACACAGACACACACACACACACACACACGCATACACACACACACACACACACAGACACACACAGCAGTATAATTTCTACTGGCTTTCCACATCAGTTCAATGATTTGGATTAATCTAAACAGCATTTCGAATGACTGAAATATATATTAATGTGCAAAATAGGCTGTATTTGCCAGACATTTGTATTTAATAAAATAACATTATTACTCCCACTCAGCACTAAAACATATTGATCGCATCTGTCTATCTACATAGCTACAGTTTGCCAAAAGTTTTTAATGTGAAGATTTAAATAGAACATTCTACAACTTCCCCCCAAAAAAGAGCAGTTATTTAGGGTCAAGATCAAGGCAAAGCAGGACTTTAAATAGAGGAATAACAGTGTCTTTTTATGGGCCTATTAGGCAAGTCCAATAATGGATGTACATAGATGTCTCAGTCTGTTCAGTCGGTGCACACTGGGGACAAATGCATTTTGTTTCTACAGCTGCAAGCTTATTTCAGCATAATAAAAAAGTCTTGAGGGTGGGTGCATCGGTCAGTCCAGGTTAAATAAACCCGGATAACCTTCATACACAGAATATTACTCTTTTATGCTCAAGAAATACACAATATGTAAAACTGACCTGTGATAAAACTATATACATCCGTTGTTTCTGTACTGTACACCTACTGTGCTTATGGCACTGTCAATATTGTCAATAATACACTCCTTACCCTATTACTTAAATTATAATTCCAGCTTTTAGTGTCTCGTTCTGTCTTTGCACCTGTGTGCAGGTTCGTTGTGTTTTTTCGTTATACTGGAGCAGTTAGTAACGACATAATTGATTTGAAACGTAATAAACTGAAACGAATTCCTTTAAATCGAAAGTTTTTTTTCCCTAATGGCTGAATATTACCTTACCGTATTTAAGTTTTAGACGGTTCAAACATTCAGTAAAATAGTGTTTAAGGTTAACACAGATTTCAACATCGGTTCTCTCAGTAAGCTATAGTGAGCCGCACGCTTGAAATCTGTATATTTCCTTCACCCTACAGAATATCGATTTCCGATCATATCGAAAGTGGAGAGAGCAGCTCCTCTTCATCCAATCACACACACCATGGTTTTCCTCTCCATTTCATCACTTACGCTGAGAAAAAAAGCCACTTCGCTTAAAAACAAACAACAAGTGTGTTTGATATGTAAATTTAATTTCAATTAAAAGCAACTCTCAGTCTACTCCTAAATCAGGTGACTAATAAATAGAAACTGTGATTTAAACAGACTGGATGAATCCTAAATTATTATCAAGGAATAAAACTCTCAATTAATTATATCTTCTATCGATTAAGCAGGGATGTAATGAATTGCAATAATAAATAGGAGCTTAATTTTCTTTTGCTCTATGTGGTTATTAGACTAACATATGTATGTATTATATATGATTACATGATTATTTTATTATTATTACTTAAATCGTATTATTGTGTACGTTATTGTATCATGCGCTATATATGAATCCCAAGAATAAACCGAAATCAGAGGAAAGTCAAATAAGAAAATAAATAACAATAACCAATAATATATCATTCAGATTGCAGTAATTCTAAAATAAAAATCTAATCTACATGCCGTTATGTAAAAAGAGTAGAAGCGCACAGCAGCATGTGTAACATTCTTCAGAAATTTACAAATGAAAAATAGAAAAGCGGGAATGTTTCTCAGTGCATCACTTTAGCGCTGATGATCTTCCTATAGGCTCTAATCAATAGTTCATCAATGCAACAGCTGCTGCACCTTCATCAAGTAGAAGAAAAAGCACGAACAAATGAAACATTTTTCTGAGATGTAGATTTATCTACAGTGAAAGTGGACTGAGGAAAATGTTGATGACTGCAGAAAGTATCCTAATTATAAAGGATTTAAATTCACTGTTTTCTGGAGTATCTGCTTTTATTCAAGAATTAAGGACCAAAGACAAGCATAGATTATAGAGGATTTTTGCAGGCCGTGGGCGTCGAAACAGATGAAACTGCATACTTTAGTATTTAAGACGGTTAATTGATTTTAAAAACATTTTTATTGACTGAAATCGTTTGCGGTCGAATTGAAATCAGTTTATTTTGAAAGGTAATTTCCAGAAGTAAAAGTATTAAAAGTATTAAAATAGCCTAGGTATTTCGTATAGTACAAATAATACAAATGGCGCTTAGTAAAGTAAACATGAAATTATAATAAATAATAGGAAAGTGTTTTATTACATTCTTATAAATGATTACTCAATTGCGTAACCTGTATACTAAACAAAATTGTTCAAATAAGTTTAAACATTAAAGGCCTATAACGAAAGAGAGAAGTATACAGATAAGGGCACGTTCAGCTTTTCTGAAACACTAAATACAAGTTTTAAAATGTGAGCAAATGTACCATAAAACAATAATATTTAAAAGTCCCACATTATGATAAATTAACTGATATAGGATTTCTGTGTATATTATTTAATCAATATAATAAAATCACTATATATTCACTGTAGAACTTTAAAAAGCTGGTGAGAAAGTATAGGACTAGTTGTATACATGTATGTACATAGCCTATATATAACCTACAAATATGCTTACATAAAATATTTACTATACAAGATTTAAAGTTAATTGTATGAATGAATTTAAACTTATAATTAATTATCAGCTCTGGTTTAGTTTATGGCAAACACGGTCTAAATGAGGGTGAATAATCCCTGCAGGTGGCAATTTAATTGCATGCAGGTAAATCATTCATTTCCTATTTAAAAATACCGAGTTTTTGCTCAAATAAAACACGAACGCAAACCATAAGGAAAAAACGCAATAACATGAAGGATCACCAATTTTAATTACACACTTCTTCATGTTGACAATTAATAATCTCTAATAAAGGGGTTTCTTCAGAACAAAGCTTGAAATAAAAGGAATTTGGACATTTTAAGGTATTCATTTGATCTCTTAAAATTTGAATTAAATTTCTTATGCGTAAGTACACAGCAAAAATACCGCGCGCGCACACAAAGCTTAACTGATGAAGTTGTGTGTAGTTGTGTAAGTGCCGGTGAATTAAAGGCGAGTGCTCACTCACATCCATCACTCCGTGTAGTCAGGCCGCCGATACCGGAGCTCGCGCTTCTCAGTGCCGCGTGGACTTAACGGGAAGCGTAATTTATTTCCGATAGAAGGCGCTCATCGATAGAGGGACATTAAAGCAAGGAGACACGCGCTTGTTTGTGCACAGAGTTGATCCGGACATCTGTAAAGTGCGAATATTAGCCTATAATCAAGATCCAGAACCCAGACCTTAGAGCACTTTAAAAGTTCACTGCTGAATATGTGCATATAATAAATAAATATTTATTGAATACAGTGATATTGTACTCAATAGATTTATCTGCACTTTGTCTCAGTAGTGATTTATGAAATAGTCGTGGCATTTGCACCTACAGGGACGATATTACAAGTGATTTTGAAATTTCAAGAACAGGCACCAAACGCAAATAACATGGAATCAGACAGGTCATGATTACAGAGTTACTTCAGTTACACACAGATCACACGCAGTTACATCAGTTGCACACAGAAGATCTCTCTCTCTCTCTCTCTCTCTCTCTCTCAAACACACACACACACACACACACACACACACACACACACACACACACACACACACACACACACACACACACACACAGTGTTTGTACCTCACCATGGTTTGTAAAAATCCTGTGCGTTTTGCTCGGCGCCCTCACTCCTTCCCTGCTCCCAACTTTCTGACCTACACGATTGCTCCTCACCCCGGGTCAAAAAACATCATTAATCAGTGTCAGTCGATATATCGATTCTATATATCGATGAGCACCGAAAGCGAGAGCGTGCTTTCTCGCGCCAACAGGCCGGAGAGATTTCACCCTGTTTTAAAGAAAGCGCAATAGCAGGTGTGCTATCATAACATTGATTTATATGTATATACAACTAACTATACATAAGAACAGTAACCAAAATAAAAAAACCAACAAAAATATTTGCTGGTGTAATATTTCACTGCGTAACAACCTCCAGTCTGTTGAAAAAAAAAAATCACCTTTGACAACTTTATCAGAGATCACCAGAAATGTAATAAAGTAGTCCACAGAAAGTTACAAAAGTACCCAGTAACATCACGTAAATCCAAAACTATTCTAACCCTTACACTCGAACAATAAAGATGTTATAAATTCACATACACGACTTTCAATAGAATGCACGGTATTTAGTCTGAGTTTTATTTAACTTTTTAACCACAGGACAAAATTATTCTGAATAACACAGTCTAAGATGCAGTGTTATTTCTGTGTGATCAGAACCACAAGAACACGAAACCATTTTTTTTTATCTGAAATGAGACATTTTTATATGAATTAAAGTGGATTTGATACTTTTGGTATCATTTTATTATTAGATTTTTACCATTAGGTTTATAGTTATGATAGAGGTTAGCAATTAGGTTTACATTTTCTCATTGCAGGAAACGGGTCAAAATTATTGATTAGCGTGGTAGAATGGTACAAATGTCACACATGCACCAAAAAGGGATTAGGCTGAAATTCTGGCATGTGTTCATTCAATTAATTCATTATTGTGTTCCGTGTCATTATTACTATATATATATATATATTATAGGTGACAGGATTATTAGTCCAAAATCATAAAGCGATAGTTTGTTTGATATCGTTAGTTTTGTCACCTGTATGCACAATATATCAGACGATGATTTTGCAATTAAACATATTTTGTCCTGACGTTTATTTGATGCTCAATTCAAGTTGCCCTTCTTAACGCTACAAATGTGTGAGATGCAACTTCAGGACATTGGACAGCGCGCGTCCCCGGGAGCTTTGCGCGCGCCCGCGCACAGACGCGAACGCACAGCAGCCAGGTTTGGTTTCTCGGTAGAAGCGCTGTTGCACAGCCAAACGCGCACATACATCGTCCACTCCACAGACACGAACACACACATAGAGGGAGAGCAAAGCGTGAAGGCGGCACATAGGCAGAGAGCGTTTACAGCATCATGCTCGACTGAATGATCGCTTCCAAATCGATGGATTGGTTTTGAAATCGTTTGATAGAGAAGAAGTAGAAGTAGGAGAAAACAAAAGAATAAATCTGTAGGAGGTTTGTGGGCAGTCCGCGCTGTGTAGTAAGCGAGGGATCGAGCTAAGAAGGGAAACTGAGAGAGAGGGAGAGCGAGAGGGAGAGAGAGGGAGGGAGGAGGCGGAAAGGCAGCGTTCTACACCGAAATGGAACTTACAATGGAGAACATCGGCAACATGCACGGCGTCTCGCACTCTCAGGCAGGAGATCTGATGAACGCCCCTCACGGGAGACCCTCATCATCGGCATCCCACCGAAATCTGGTGTCGCACGGGCGATCAGCTATGGTTTCCAGCATGGCTTCGATTTTGGAAGGCGCCGCTGGAGAGTACCGGCCAGAGCCCGCTTTATCGGGCCACCTACACCCAGCAATGAGCATGTGCGAGTCGGGCATGAGTCTGTCTAACACTTATACGACGCTCACACCGCTCCAGCATCTGCCCCCGATTTCAACCGTGTCTGACAAGTTTCACCACCCACACCCGCACGCCGCGCATCACCACGCTGCGCACCAGCGCCTCGCCACCGGCAACGTAAGTGGCAGTTTCACGCTTATGCGCGACGATCGTGGTCTGGCCTCCGTCAGCAATCTCTACGGACACTATCCCAAAGACATGTCGGCCATGGCGCCGCCCCTGTCGCCGCTATCTAACGGTCTAGGTTCCCTGCACAACTCGCAGCAGGCGCTTTCCGCCTACGGGCCGGGCGCCCACCTTGCCAACGACAAGATGCTTTCAGCAAGCGGCTTCGACTCCCATGCGGCGATGCTGTCCCGGAGCGAGGAGCACATCGCCCGTAGTTTAGGAGGCCACGGGCACGGCATGATCTCCAACCTAAACGGCATGCACCCACACGGGCACCTGCATTCTCAGGCCAACGGGAGCATGCTGACCGAGCGCGAGAGGCACGCAGCTGTAGCCGGGCATGGGGTCGGCGGTAGTGGTGGAGGCTCAGGTCAGGTAGAGGAGATCAACACCAAGGAGGTGGCGCAGCGGATCACGGCCGAGCTCAAGCGCTATAGCATTCCACAGGCCATTTTCGCACAGAGGATCTTGTGTCGCTCGCAGGGCACGCTGTCGGACCTTCTGCGCAACCCCAAGCCGTGGAGTAAGCTGAAGTCTGGCCGGGAGACCTTCCGGAGGATGTGGAAGTGGTTACAGGAGCCCGAGTTTCAGAGGATGTCCGCGCTCAGACTGGCCGGTGAGTGCGCCCTCACATTCGTAAGTTTTGCAATTGTTTCAAGACCGAATATGACTGAATAATACTCCATGGCACCTTTAGGCATACACTCAAAAATAAAGGTTCCTTCTTCTGTTTAAAGATGGACAACCATTCAGAAGTATTTTTAAACACAGTGATAAAGTCTTCAAAGTAAAATGTAATCAGTTATATACTTCATTAGAACATTTAACAATTCCAATAACCAATGAGGAACCCTTTCTTTTAAAGAGTGTATTTGTGGATTTGCCAGATTAGATTTCTACACATAGCCAACTCCACAGCAAATCCCTAACTGTACCTCGTCACAGCCTGTTTTTTCCCCATTACATTGTAATTACACTGGATACATTGGATGAAAAATCAAAATCTGGCAACACTACAGAGCCTATTTGCATACATGTCCATCATATCATGGTGATTCCATTGTCTGCTGTGCTCAGAGATCTAAGACAAATACTCTCGTGCACTCCCGGTTTAAATTTACAATCTCCTGTTTAATCCCACACTGTGATCTTAGTGCACTATTACTCAATCGCATAGTCAGGTCTGAATGCTCCTATAAAATCAATGCACTACAAAAGGTTAGTGTAGGACTACAAAATTACACCCCATCTGGTAGACCATAACCATAGCGCGCATTTCAATCAATGGCATTTTAGGAAGTGTAAGTGCAATTCAAAGGCACCTGAAACCAGCTGGAGTTTTGCATCAATAACGACCGTCACTTCTAGAAGGTCAAGCCAAATCTTACTCTAACACTAAAATCACGGAACATAAAAGCATACATGTAACGCTTCCATATTTCTTGTAGAACTCGAACAGAGGTCCTCAGCGTATTGGAAATGTCAACCCAATAGGCCTACACGAATACGGTTGTGGCATGTGTGTGTGAAACAAATGTGAAACATCAAGGCTTAAGAAATCTCTTTCATGTGAAATGCTTACATGGCGGTAGGTGTTCACATGACCAGTGTTTAAGACATTTACAGCGCGTAGACAAATACACCACAGTAAGTATTCTCATAAACTCTTAGGAGTTGATTTGGCACTTAGGCTTATGCTGAGTGTGTAATTAAGCAGTTAGGCACGGTCGAGGCCTTTTTGCGCTTTAAAGATTTAACAGAGGCAAAAAGGAGAGCTTCTGAATGAGTGCTAAACTGGATGGCCATCAGACATTTAAGAAACGATTTCCTGTCAGCGGCTTGATGGGTGTGTACAGACCGCTCTCTTCCACAGCAGATGGGGGATCTCTCCGAGGCCGCGCTCGCTGGGCTTTTCCTGCAAAGGTCACTTTTTGTGTTATCGGCCATGTTTAACCCGCATCCACCCCTCCAGTCAACCGGAAACGAAACCTCTCGAGACTCTGTTCTATAAACTGCTCCACTTCATTAGGCGACAAAGTAAAGAAATCAAGACAGTGCAGTAGCGCTCTATTTATTGTTACTAGAAGTGGTTATGTAAAACAAAGATGATAACGATCATTTCTATGTATCCATCCATCTGTCTATTGATCCATCCACCCATTCATCCACCTAAGCTATTCTCCCAGCCAGTCTCTGTCTGTCTGTCTATCTGTGTATCTGTCTATCCATCCATCCACATAGCCATCCATCCATCAACACATCTATCTATCTATCTATCTATCTATCTATCTATCTATCTATCTATCTATCTATCTATCTATCTATCTATCTATCTATTTGTGTCTGTCTGTCTGTCTGTCTGCCTGCCTGCCTGTTTACTTATAGCCTACTTGTTTGCCCAATAACTCTCTAGGTTACTTCACACAATCCCATTTTATCTATAACCTGCTCTTTCGCTTTTTTCCTCATTCTGATTTTACACTCAGCTTTCAGACAGCCTAATTGTGCATTTTAACATAAAACAGAAACAATGTAATAACCAATGGAACAGAACAGATATTAGCATGCTCTTTTTCTTTGTTTTAGTTCATTTTTTCACCTTTATTGCAAGTGGATTGCCATTTGTCTCCTCGCGATAGGCGCGCTTAAATGATGAATATGCTCAGGACAAATTAAACCATTAGCGGTTTAGAGAGGCCGATAAACCTGGACCATAGGCTTTTCAGCGTGTCAGCCTAAATATTCTGCTAATGTTGTGGGATTTTATTACTTCAATTACGCAGACTTCTAAAATAGTGGAGAACAAAACAAACGCCACCCAGTGTGTCCTGACCTCTTCCACACTTGCACAGCGACGTGACCTCCAGCCGATCAGCAGAGCAGCGTCTCTTTAAATAGGGCGCACAGATCGATACTCGATTGGAGAGAGAAGGGTGCAGATATAACCGCACTGCTGCTGTGCGGTTTTAATAAATCCCGCCATGGTTTTTTTTTACCTCTCCCCATTAGATTTCCCTTCACTTAATAAAATTACGTTATGCCAAATGCGGGCTTTTGGAACGCAGCTGTTGAAGATGGAAGTCATATTTGGCGAATGTCCTAGAATTGAGATGATTCCTTGACTTATTTTAGTTTATTCAGTGCGTGATTTATATTTAATGGTTTTAGGAGAAAGAAGATCATGTGGTGGTGATGTGCCACGAAACCATGTAGCAATTTAGACATCCTTTAATGATCCTAACAATCAGTTATACACCAGTTTAGTATTAAAATACATTATAAATCATGGTTAAAATGTTTTAAAATGATGGGTGTTCACTAGACTGATCCGTGCCAAATGGAGCTGTGTATATTGGAGCTGTTATTTTTATACAGGTTCAAAGTCCTGACAAAACCATGCAGCTCTCATTTAAATGCCTGTTAAACATAGACTGTAACAAATCTACAAAAGTTGTCAGAAATGTAGGCTGAACATTTTCCAAAAGTTCTACATGTGCTCTTATAGAAACAACAACGCAACATAGTGACATAAAATGCCTCAATAAATGTTAACTGTGTTGCTCACACCTAAGGTGCGCTTACTGGAGATATCTCTACCAGTTCGAAACCAATGTATTTCCATTTTATCAGCACTAGGACAAGGAAATATAGCATCTTGGAGTGTGAGCTTGGACATGCATAACTCCACAAACATTGAGGCTCTAATACAGTGTATAATATGGTGAAAATATAAATCTCATCTATTCCCCTGGACAGCTGCACAATCCCTGCAGGAGCACTTATATTCATCTGAGGTATCTGAGGTACTCCATACTAACAATTTTAAAGTTATTAATCCACATGGTATGCTGTGGTGAAATGATTCAGTCTATAGAGTTATCATATAAAATTTATTATGATCCCAATCAATGCAAGATTGTAATCTCCTTCTCTTAGTCTTGTGGAGGAGGTATGGATTGCCCACTCCCTAGACTCTTGAGACTGGGTTTCGTGGTTAGGGAGGGCAGCATTAGTGACCTGCACGCGGACACACGTCCAATCTGGGTGTGTTTGAATGCCTAATGGATAGCCGTGATTAATTGCTTCTCAGCACAGTCAAGACACTCTCTCTTGGTGTCTTCCTCTCATCCATAATGATTAAATTATTCATTAACAGAAATACCGCACATCATTATATCTGTAAAACAACAAAACTATGATAAAAAAAAGCAAAAACCAGCTATTACTCTGAGTCGTTTTTTTTTCTAGGTAGGTTTATAGCATCTTCATTGTGTACGAGAATAGCACAAATCTAATTCTGGTTGACTACCACTTAAAAAGCTAAAGTGTAACACAGGGGGCCACAGACACAGCTCCACAGACCCGGAACATATGAACTCTAAAACATAGACAGCAGCTTATGAGGAAAGATACATGAACACAGACAATGAGAACCCAGGACAGGACCTGGCTGGGAATGGAACCCGAGCAATGGTTGGACAGGACCAATGGACTGAGACATGACATGCAATCAGAGACAATCATGGTCACCTCTGACATGATATATAAACTCAGTAGTTGGTAGGGTACTGGTTTATGGTGCTGAGCATCCAAAAGGATTGTTTGTGGTGATATTTGTCTCAGATTGCACATTATCTCTTGATCCTTTAGTTCCTTCCCTTACTGGGTTAGATACCAGTCTTGGGTCCTGTCCTGGGTTTTTGTTTACATCTTTGTGTATCTCAACTCACTATGGGCATTTCCACCTTTCAGAATTCCTTTGGGCTCGGGGAACTCAGTCTGTAGCAGCACCAGCACAGCAGTAGGACTCATTGTGGCAGTAGGACACCAAGCTCGATTGGTTCCTTGACTACACACTCTCCAGAGCTCGAGCCTGAAAAGGCTAAAGTGTGATAGTGTGAAATAGTGAAGGCCTGTTTGTGAAGATCTCCCGCAGGATCTCAGTGGGTTTATTATAGTGTTGTTTGCACTCTGTTGCCTCAGGGTAAAGCTGATGATCAGCCATTAGACAAGAACAAGTAAAGAAGTCGCTGGATTTCCTGTTGTTAGGAGAATTCTGTCTCCCGCAGCAGTGTTCTAGACTGAGCTAATGTACTAAAAAAGCGATCACCTATGATTAACAGAGGGCTGTCTTTGGCAAAATATAAGTAGTATTGGATCTGCTCTACTGAATTCAGAGAGTGGTTTCTGGTTTCTGAATACAGGCATCTGCCAAATGATGAGATGTGAATATTAAGTGAATCAGCATGTACATATTTAGGTATCTGAGTGTTGATATGAATAAGAAGGGCTGACAGTGGTATCCTCCTGATGACCCCTGGAGATCCTGGAGACTCTGTAAAGGCCCAGGTTCTGATCATCTTAGGCCCAATTACACATTCTGAAACAAATAGCTTAAATGCTAACTATGAGTCACCATCAACATAACAAACACTGCACAGTGCTAGAGTCACATCGTTTGCAGACTGTCAGTGCCATATACCAGTATACCAACTATGTAGTCCAGTACCAACTTGGCAATCAGCTATTTGAACTGTATTACTATGTTGCATAACATTACTGACTGCTGGCTATTATTTATTGTTAGCAGTGTTGGTATATTTATCACTGACGCGAAATGAATATGCTTTTCCTCGAAAAGAACGTGTGAAGTCCAGCACTTCTACAGAAGAGAGTCCTATGACTCTGCTGAGATATTACAAGGACTCTCAATGGATGGAGCTAACAATAATGGCTCAAGTCAAGTGGGGTGTTAGGATTTAATTAAGACAGCTTTAGAAGTGCTTCTTGTCTTGTCTTGGTGCAGCGGTGGATCAGAGCCATTGGTAATCTCTAAAAGTGTGGACCGTAAGAGTGGGATTTGAGACAGGCTTGAGGTTAATGCTTAAAAGGGCTTATTAGAGTGCAACGGCTTGAGATGGTGTAGTCATAACGAGACCAAAACATTGTTATACATTTCTGGCATTATTTTCTACTTTGGCGACCGAGGCTGTACCTTTTGCAATGCTTTTTTTCTGGATGTGTGATATTGTAGCCTACTTGTGTGCAATACTTCAATAACCAATGGTAATCAGCAAAGGATATTGATTACTTGGAAACTACGTTTAATGATATGTTAAACATGGACTACCTTAATCCAATCTAAACAGTCCAGTAGTGTGATCATTTAGATGTATGGGTAGTACTTAGATTTTTAAATTATATAGCTAGGCTTTTAACTATATAACTTAAAAGCCTATATTCTTAGGTTTTTAAGTAATATAGTTATATGAAAAGTACGGACAACCTAGCACATAAAAAGAGAAGGGCAATGACCTTTTTCTCAGCTGTGTTGGCTTTAATTGAACTGCTGTATGCCGACACACTAGTCTATATTTGCTGAATGAGCATAGCTTACATGGCAGCATTTGAGTCTAATGCACAATATTTGTTAATTTGTCTTTTCTCTTTAGGTTACAAGAAGTAAGATCACGCTTTTAGTGACCAAATAGGCTAAATTGCTCATCCCAGAAATAGCTATAATTAAATGCAAGTTGAAGGCAAAAGCAAAAGTCAGCAGTTGGAGAGAATTGCTTGCTGTGACAGAATCCCAGACTCCACTGCCATTCCGCTCAACGAAAGCGCATGGGCTACAGCTTCAACAGCTCCTGCGGCTTTGTCATTCTCATATGTTTGCCTGGCTTTGCACGTATGAGAGATCAATAACATAGCTTCCCATCCCCCCTTTGCTTTCTTGCTTCTGCTTCTCTGCAGCATATCACTAAAATGACCCTCCATCCATTACGAATGCCACAGCATAACTGAGAAAGATGCGTTGGTGCAAGTAAATCAGTGTGAGAAAATGGCTGGTTTTGTGATAAGAAGAGCAACAGCCAAAAGGTCTGAAAGGGCTAGTGGTCAGTAGTTTTTCTGGAGATTTTAGAAAATATTATTTCGATAAACTTAAGATTGTTTAATGCGTGTGTGTCCAGATGTGTGAAAGGAGTAACAGATATGCAAGACTGTATAGCCGTTGTAACTAGTGTAAGCTGCAATTGGTCTTTTTATTCCACTGTCCATTTGTCACCAGTATGTAAATCAAACCTCGTCAAAGCCGAAAACACACAAGGCATAACCAATACCATAACATTTAATGCCCTTAATGCTGAACCATGGTGTAGTAGAACTGCAAGAACTAGAGGCCACAGCAAGGGCAAGCTGGTTTGCTTGAAAACGTAAATGGCAATAAAAAAGCCCAACCCCACATAAGTTGAAAGTTTAGAGTCAGGTCTATGCCGATAAGTGCACATTACATGCACAATAAAGGAATTTCAGAGCCGCAAAGCCACTATGACTTTAGAACACGTTGGAATTGCAAAGTGCACTATGTGAATCTCAGTGGAAGAACAAAAAGTGCCGTGATGACGGCACAGTGTTAGACGTACTCCAGCAGGATGCCTGCTTAAAGTGTATGGACCCCTTTTGATCCGTATCCCTCTCAAGGTTTCTTCCTTATCAATTTTAGCGAGTTTTTACTGGGCAGATTTTTGTATAGCTGCTTTGAAAAAGTGCTGCAAATAAATACTGCCTTGTCTGTGCAGACATTGTATCTGACTGTATACCTAAAGGATCTCAAGGTGATAGATACAGACTGCTTAATTCAAACAGGCCTAAAGATTTAAAATAGCTTTCAATAAGGGCGTGGAGTAAGATATGAACCCACACTACGTATACTTCTTGGATTTCAAGAGTATTAAAAAAACATGTCTCAGTTTCTTCTCTCATCTCCTCCAAACTGGGGAAATGAATGTAAATCTGCTTCAAAATGCTTCAAAACTCCCCAAAAACGTCGAACCATACTTGAACATTTGAAGAAATGTGTGTTCGGCCAGATAAAAGCAGACGGCGGGGTGCAGCGATTGATTGAGGGTGGGAGAGATTTGACTTTGTGAAAAGCAGCGGATCGAGGCGAGCTGCTGAAATGATCGATTCTAGCGTTAATAATTGATAAGCGTGAGGGGAAGGCGGGGAGGGAGCCCAGGCTTGTGGCTGCTGTAACCGAGTCTGTTCTCGGTAAGCAAAGCAGAACGTGTGGTGAATGTTTAGAGACAACATTAACGTCGTTGAGATATATGGCAGGATGGGTCAAACAAATGCGAATCGAGGTAAACACTCGAAGCATAAGAGTTTTCCTGTGGCAGTCTGGTGGAAGTGGAAATGGACTCTCTCCCATTTACATGCTTGGCTGATTATCATGTTGTGCTTGTCAGCAAGAGTCCGTTGACTCCAAGGTTGGGATCATTTGATATTTGAAGGTTGAACTGAAGCATGAATTGTGTTGGGAGCACAGGGTCATGGGGTGTGTTCTCTGACAAATTAATATGTATAGACAAGAGTGGTGTCATGGCTATACTGTTGGTATGGCTATAATCTAGGCCTGCCATGTATGGGTGAAAGGAGTGCCCATGGGAAAAGCACAGTGTGACTCTGGGAAGGCATTACAACATTACTGTGTGGGAATGTGCACATGTGTATTATGTATGTGTGTGTATGTGATTGGGTTATAGAGTGTGGCTGTGCTATATATTGTTAAGGCTTATCTGACTTGAATCTCGGACTCTGAATCTGTATTGATTTCCTTTCCCCTGCTCTCTGCCTCCATCTCTGGGGCTCCCACCAGCAGCAGCTAGCCAAGCGCATGCAAACACACACACACACACACGCACGCACACGCACACGCACACGCGCACACACACACACGCACACACACACACACACACACACACACACACACACACACACACACACACACACACACACACA
>JAUZST010005224.1:0-15731 GCA_034779995.1 Parotocinclus haroldoi
AGATAGGGATCCTGGGGATTTAGCGAGACTAGGAATGGTCTCGCGAGATCTCCCGGGGACCCTATCCTAACAGGATGGACTTTGTTTTAAGTAACCCTTCAGATAAATTTGGTGAGGCTTTAACTATTACCTTTTGAAAATGAAAGTTAGGTATGGGCTTTATGTATATGGCTTGCAAGAATATGAGGATATTTTAAAATTAATATGAAGTGGATTCCACAAGAACTGCTGGACAATCTGACCCTGTCCATACCCCATCACTGTCAGTGTGTTTTGGCTGTCTTGGGTGACCATACACTCTACTGAACAGTCAATGTGTGGTATGTTCATTATGATCTTATTTGATCAGATAAATTCTAATTATTATTTTTCAGTTATCTCCTATTTTTGTGAGCAGTATATATTTTGTTATTTCTAGATATAGATTTTGTTATTTACGTCCTTGGTGCTGGAAAAACGAGGGTTGAGACATTTGTGTTGTGTATGTAATAAATTAAATTTCAGATTTCAGCAGTCATTGCATTGATCTTGTGAATTAAAATATTTGTAACACACTGACTATATCATTTTTGCATTTCTTGAAAATTTGATTAGTTAATATCTTAATTGTTGTTGTTTATTTCACAAGAGTTAATAAATTAAGAGGATGTTTTTAGGGTGTTCTTTGGCAAAATATTGAGAAATCCCACTCCGCTGGAAGAGAAGCTTCCCCACACATTAATGTTCTGAGGATGCTTCACTGTTAGCAAGACACAGGACTCATGGTAGTGCTCAAGTTTTGACCCTGTTTATAGTCTGTCTTTTTATCCTGTATTTTTATTTCCCATTTCTAACAAGCATTACACTATATTTCCTGCAAAATGTCAGCTTGTTCTTGATGTTTTTTGAGAGAGGTAGCTTTTTTGCTGCCCTTCTTAACATCAAGCCATCCTCCAATAACCTTCATCTCACTGGGAGTTCATATGCACTCACACTTGCCCTCTGTTATTCCTGAGCAAGCTCTACACTAGTGGTGACCCAATCTCCTAGCTACAAACTTTAGGAGATGGTCCTGATGCTTCCTTGACTTTCTTGGGTGCTCTGAAGCCTTCTTCACTGCAATTGAACCACTCTCCTTGAAGTTCTTAGTAATTCAATAAACGGTTGATCAGGCTGCTGATATTACAAGCAGAAATGCTCTTCCCTGTGAAACAATGATGACTGCATGTTTTATTGAACGTAACCATGGTTAAAGGAAGAAAACTTAAAAGCACCACTACCCTATTAGAGCAACCTGTTTGCTCTTCTAATCAACATGACAGTTATATCAATTGTCTTGTCTATATTTACTGTTCCTCCTGAGCTATTATCACTGTAATGATGTCAGCAAATTATTTTGTAGGTCTAAAATTCAGTGGCTATAATGCCAGTCAGTCATTTTTATGGTAGGAAACTGATTTGCAATTAATTGCAATTCATCTGATCACTCTGATCACAGATTTAATACAAATCAAAGTTGTGCCATTCCACTATTATGTGATATTTAATTTACTGCTCAGTGTTAATTAAGTCATTTTCAGTAAGCACTTTTGCTGGCCTGAGTGTAAGGTACATTCACAACACATAACTTTATAATGCTTATTACAGGGCAGGAACGCATCCACCATACCTGGCAATCATAAGAACTCATCCACACTCCGTAAGTTAAACCAAAAGTTAAAGTAGCTTATTCATTCAAATGCATGTTTTTAGGAATTAGACAAACTAGAGTGCCCACAAGAACTCGATGCAGAAGTACATGTTCGAATTCACACAAAAACTGGCAAGAATCCAGGTCACCAAAGCTGTGCTGTTACACCATTATCAGCTCCTGGAGAGTCAAGGAAGCCTTCTTTTTATATAATGTTTTTACAACCTTACATAAAATTTACATGTAATGAGTGCTATTAACATAATTAATTTTACCATCTAACATACCAATAATGCCAATTCACAGATGCAAAATGAAGAGTCCTAACATGGCTGCTAAGTAATTTTTGACTGAAATGAACCAATCCAAAATAACATCCTTGAAGATAAGCCTCATAGAATGCATGACATATCCCTTATTTGGCTTTTTCACCACACAATGTATATGTAGTGTATAGAAGTTAAATATTGATAGCAAATAAATAGTGCCATATTGTTACTTCTATGAAATCCCCTTATTTTATCTGCTTAATAAGATGCCTTTAAAATACCACATGAAAGTTCTGCCTTTTGATATGTATGTCAGGATCAGTGTTCAGGGGCAGGTAGAGGTTTATGAAAAGTGTAATTCTACTGTATCAGATCCTGGCATAGGGTTTTTATTTGTATGACCTTAGAGCCTCTGCTTGAAATAATGAATAAAACAGTCTGTGCACAGGTGAAACGACGGTTTACTACAAAGATAATTGAGTTGCACACCAGCATGCAATTGATAAAAAAACTATAGAGTGATTTAGATTTCTGTTTTGTTAATATTTAGTTATTTAAGAAAGAAGCACGCAGAGACATATTTATTTTTCTGCTGAGTTAATACAACATTATCAGAGTTAAACAAATTAAATTAAAATTAAATTAAAAGCTATACTATGGTAACTGTAGTGCAAAAAGCATGTTTATAAAAGACAGCATATGCTTCACTTGACATTCAAGAGCAATTCATTATACATCACATTCAGAAAATGTTCAGACCCTTTCACTTTTTTCACATTTTGTTATGTTGAGGTCTTGTAAAAGGACTGCCTGTGGACTGTAGTTATCATATTTTTGCTGCTGTTCTCAAAAGTACAGTGGCCTTCAGTAATCTTAAATGGAAGTACAATCCCAAATCATAAAAGGTTAGTGATCGGTATGGATGATGCAACTATTAAAAAGTCTGAACCCAGGATATTTAATCTTTTGTCTGATTAGCTTACTTTCATTTGTTACATGCAAATTCTGCATTTCAGGCATGCAACACATTCCATAAATGTTGCCAATACCGAAGTGTAAATGACCTATACCTGTACTATAACCCAACCACATACCATGACAGACTGTGGTTTTTGGGCTCTGTTGCTAAAAAAATACTGCATGGTCTTTTTCATCTGTGGTCTGTGGTCTGTGGCACACAGCATCCTTTTATTTATTTTATTTATTTATTTATTTATTTACAAAAAAAATAGCTTGAACACTGATACATCTGACCGCAATACACGTTTCCACAGAAGTTGATGTATATGGCTCATGGACATGGTTAACATGAGGTGTTTTGTGTGCAGTAGTCAGAAGTCTGTATTGTATAGCTTGATAAAGGTTTTCCAAAGTAATCCCTTGTTCATGTGACTAAGATAAGATAAGGTAAGATAAGATAAGATAAGATAAGATAAGCCTTTATTAGTCTCACAGTGCAGAAATTCACAAGTGTTTGCAGTGAATGATGAGCATTTGAAATGTACTTTATATTATTTTTCTCTTCCTAGAGCTGGGTCTTGGTAAGAGAGGTGATAATGAACCAAACATGGCAACAACATATCAAACTATGAAAAAATAGAAAAGGGTCTGAAGACTTTGGAAATGCATTGTACACTCTCTGTAATACACATTCTATGACCAAAAATGAAAATATGTTTTATATATTGTAAGCAGAAGGTGTGGTGTAGGTGTAGTTTGGCAATTCCTCTTACTGTATCCTTTCTCTGCTTTTCAGGTGCGAACTTAGCAAAATACTGTTAAGCGAATGAAAAGCTATACCAAGGTGGAAACCTGAGCACTTGGAAATCTGAGTTTGAACTTTATTGTTTTTTTTTTCAAACATTCACTTATTCTGAATTTGATGCCAGCAACAAATTACAAATAAGTTGGGGCTGTGTTACATCAGCTTTCCTTTTTTCCTTAATTCAATAAGTGTTTGGGAACTGCGGACACTAATTGTTGAAGCTCTGTAGGTGGAATTCTTTCCCATTTTTGATTAATGTACAACTTCAGTTGCTTAACAGTCTGGGTTCGGCGTTGTCATATTTTTGATTCATAATGTGCCACACATGTTCAAGGGGAGACAGGTATGGACTGCAGTCTAGTACCTGCACTAAAGACATTGCTTGGATGGCAGCATATGTTGCTCCAAAACCTGTATAAACCTTTCAGCATTAATGATGTCTTCACATGTGTGCAAGTTACTCCCTCATACCATCAGATCCTTTTTCTATTTGGCTCAGACGACACGATGTCCATAATTTCTAAAAACAATTTGAAATGTAGACTCGTCATACCACAGGACACTTTTCCATTTTGCACTAGTACATCTCAGATGAACTCGGGCTCAGAGAAGCCGGCGGTGTTTCTAGGTGTTGTTGTTTCACTTTGCATGGTAGTGCCTGGTACTTGGAGCAATGAACTGTGTTCTGAAGTGTTCCTGAGCCCAGGTGGTAATATCTGTAACAGAATGATATTGGATTTTAAAGCAGTGCCGCCTAAGGGATCGAAGGTCATGGACATTCACTTTCTTGTAGAGATTCTTCAGATTCTCTGAATCTTTTTTATGGTATTATGGACTCTATGAATCCCTAAATTGCAGGGATGCTCCTTTTATACCCAAGCTCGAGACTCACCTGTGGGATGTTAAATATATTGTATTTGTAATGTATTCAACTGAATTTGGGTTGAAAAGGATTAGCAAATTATTGAATTCTGGTGTCATTTATGTTTTACACAACATCCCAACTTCATTGGAATTCGGATTGTATATTCAGAGCTCATTCTTGGTTTGTTCCTTGACGGGAGTGATGTAAATTTCCAGATTGCAGACAGGGCTAAGTTTAACTCAGTTTAGACCCTTGTGGATCTGTTATGAAAATGGGTAGTGTATTGTAGGCCAAAGGCACAACTGCTGCTATCCATGATAAAGTTTAATCACAGCGTTCAGTCTGTGGGACGGACGTAACCCAAATGTGGCATGATGGGTACTGTTCTGGCATCACCGGCATTGCATGACAGCATGTGGGCACATGAAAAAAGCAAGTGTGACCCAGAACAGGGTCATCACTCATTTTCTATCAGCATTGAAAAACCTTGCCATGAATACCAAGACTGGACAAATGCCAGGTGTGTGTAATGCATGTTTAAACTGCTTAAATAGGTTTTTTGCGCAATTTTCTCTTTATCAAGATCCCCTACAAACATTTACAAGCACTGAACCAGCCAGCACGTGGCACTGATTTGTATTAACTAAACTAAATTATGAAAACATTATTCCATAGCCCTTTTGAATGATTTATGTGGAATCTCTGATCAGATCTCAGATCTCTGTCATATTGATTGGCAATTACTTTATGCCACATTGTATGACATTTTTAAGCTCCACGGTGTTAGAATACCTTAATAAAAAAATAAGCTAAAACATAAATAAAAAACATAAAAAAACACATTGTGCTTCTCCATTCAAATGATTAAACAAACTACAGTCAGTATATTGCTCCTGGCCAACAGAGGACCTTAAGGATAATAGTAAAGAGATTACATTACATATAAAGTTCTTTCAAAGAATGAAGAACCATGCTAAATACAATATGATGCATGTTGCTCTGGTTACAACTATAGCAGAAACAGATTTATTGAAATAGAAGAATCCAAAAATGTAAGATCTTACATGAAATTTCCACTGAAGATAATCATTCTCTATCCCAAAGGGCAAAGGGTTGGCAAAATGAGATTGAAGTTTTCTCTCATGTAACAACATATTAATATGACTTCTAATGTTGTTGCATGCAATCATCTGTACTGAGCTGAGCAAAAATGAAAGGAGGAGATCAGGAAGGCATTGTAACAGATACAATGAAAAGTAAAACACAATATATACACAACACTATAATATACACTTAAAAGCTTAAAGCTAAATAAGTAAAAAAATAAGTATATATATACATATTTTACTCTATAACATCTTTTAATCCTGAGGAAAAATTAGGCAAATAACTTAAATGATTTGTCAATTTGTGTAATAAATATTTGTTAGAAAGAATGTTTATTTTTCTCTTTCATCAATGCTTGAGTAACTGAAGCATTCATTATTTATGTTTAAATGGGAGTAAAATTGCATCTTCACTCTGTCATCAATTTCACATATAGGCACCACAACACTTGCTAATTTAACTCTTGAGCCAAAAAGCTGCGAGGTGATATTACTATGGTTACAGGCAGATAACAGTGGATGAGAATGCTCACCTTTATGTCTTTTTATCAGGCAGGGTTTATAAATACAAATAAAATCAAATATCATGTTAATCACCAGAGCATCTTTTTGCAGGTACAGGATTATCAAAAGCTTTGGGCCACCCTTGTTGAATTACATAATTTTTTGATTTTTTAAATGAACAGACATTAACCTCTGCAGAGACCGTAATATATTTTTGCAAATTTCAATGCAATATTAATTTATTAGCTATTTTTAATGTAATGGAAAAAGGAAAATGAGACCTGTCTCCCTGCTGTGGTGAGGGCACCTCTCTAAGGCACCCGAGTGCTATATGCAGAAATATGTCATATTTAATTTGTTTTCCTACAGAGGTTGTGAAACTTTTGGAGACTAAAAAAAGTATTATTTTGCATGAGATTATTTATCCATCTTATTTTATAGTCTAAAAAGACATCTTTTCAGAAATAATGACAGAAATTAACTTTGATCTCCCAGCAATTATGTCCCACTCTTTCTGGCGTGCTCTCTTTGGCATCTAAATTAGGGATTAGTGGCTCAGTCTGTAAGGCTTCAAATTCTGACTCATTTGGCCATATGACCAACACCTTTTAACCTTTAACCACTCAGCTCAGTTGTAAGTCACTCTGGCTGTAAATGTAATTCATTTTAACATGACGTGTGTCAAGATTATCACATTCACACTACATTCGTAGCCTCCTCACTCCCATCTCGTCATGCCCACATTCTGTCCCGTCACTGTGTCACTTCATCATTATGCCATTACACCTGCACCTAGTTTGCTTTACTACTTTAACACCACTCTGTACCTGATGTTGTGTTTCCCTTCCACTGTCACTCCCACCTGTCTCTATTTAGTTATCTTAATGCCTTATTATTGCTAAAAACTCAGCAAGTATCCTCAAATGTAATATTTTAGGCACTGATATTTTGGTTAATAAGTTTGACATGAAAGGCCAACAAACCATGTGAGTTTAACCAGCAAAACCAATTCCAGGCCAGCTCTAACCACTTTTATTGACTATAGTACCAGCATCCATAACACAATATATGCTGGTCCTTTTTCAAAGCAGGGATGATATCATGCCATTTTATAGCTCTGTTTCACTGTGTTAGAAAACTAGCTAACCTATACTTAAGTCAATTAAAACACATTAGTAAATTAAAGCTGGATGGCTTGAAGTTAAAAGTTGGTCATTGTTGCAGTGTAATAACACTGTTTACATATATAATGTATAGAAACTGAGGAATGTAAGAAAAATTGCTTGCATCACAAAACGTTTGGAGGTCAAATCTCTGATTCAAAGTACCTTACACATAAGTTTTGGTTTCCAGAGTGTCCATTAACCCACAAACTGTACAATATGACAACCAAGTTTTTTTGTGAAGTGGTCTTCCCTTTTATCCCTCTTCTAGTGTACCCCACTATATCTTAAGAAGCCATTCAGCTTTCTCTATCCTTCCTGCATCACAAGGCTCACTGGAATTATTCACTCTCACAGCCGAGTAACTCCACCATGGCTTAAGCTCTATGTTCGCGAAGCAATAGGTCCACTAGCATTATTTCCTAGCTAAAATCAAAACACCAGAACCACTGTTGTTGACTGCACTGATGAACACAAACCGATAGATTGCCTCCTAGCCTCAGTGGACAGAAGAGTGTTTAATCATGAGTGCATCAGTATTACACACTACATGGTAGTACAGGTGCTTCCTGAATTACAATGGGTAAACGTTCTAACAAATACATTTTGTTATACACACAACTTGTATTTATCGTAAGCCAACGGCTTTCCTCACTACATTTCCCAGAGCTCATCCAAATATCAAAATTAAGACCATCATAAAACTGGGAATACCTGTATGTTAGCTTGTAATATGCAAAACACCCACCATAAAATTGTTTCAAACCTAGAGTAAATAACTTGCAGGTGTAGTGCACTGGGAGATACATCAGTGTAGCAGACCTTTCTACATTTTAATGCACTGTGGGTTTACTGTGTGTGATTGCCTACTGGCTGTATTAGTCCCCTTGCAATTCTTGTGGGTAAATGGAAATCCATGCTTGGCTGCTGAAGCCAAGGCATCAGAATTTAAGCAAACCCTAAATTTGGTCTGTGTACTACCCGCGTACTCTTGTGTCGCAAGTCATAATTGTGCATGATTTTGGGCCTTATGAACTGATTACAGTTTACAACGCAGGACTGGCTATGAAACACATATAAAAAGAGGGCTTTATATCAGTGACTCAATATCACATACAGGTAAAGCCTGTCAAAACCTATCTTTGTGAAAAGGTCTGTTAGATAGGCTGAGAAGGGTGTTGTGATGCTGTGTTGTGATCCGATGTTGTGATGTGTTCCTTGTAGTATTTTGACCAAACCATGTCAGAGACATTGCAGATGTCCAGTAAACTGGATTAACTTATGGAAATGGCGTATGTCATCACTAAGCAAATGTCTTTGGCCACCATTTATTTTTTACATATCATTGTTTTAGCAATAATAAGCTCATATTACCAGTCTCTTCATTAAAATACAACCTGAAAGTGCAATACATTTTTTTAATCTGACATTGATTTGTATTGTGCTATGAGTTGTTTAGTTGTTCTCTGTCTTTAAGCACATACAGTAATGTGAGGGACGTTTACAGTCCTGGCCTTACAGCTCAGAGATCCCTGGTTGAGAAAATCCAGCAACATGCAATATACAGGGTTGGGCCCTGTATGGAGTTTGCATGTTGCTGGGTTTTCTCAAGGTACGACCCACTTTCCAAAGACTAGCATGTAAGGTTAATTAGTGTTTCCAAAATGTCCTAAGTGTGTAAATGTGAGTATGGGTGTGAATGTATTTGTCCTGCGATGGATTGGCGCCTTGTCCAGGGCTGTCCCTGCCTTGCGCCCTGTGCCGCAAGCTGGGCACCTTTCTCCCACAACCCTGACTAGGATAAGCAAATAAGATAAAGAATAAATGAATGAATGAATGATTGAATTGGTTAAGCAAGACACCATAAGGCACAGAGGTGATTATAGACATAACACTT
This sequence comes from Parotocinclus haroldoi, assembly GCA_034779995.1. Classification (NCBI taxonomy): domain Eukaryota; kingdom Metazoa; phylum Chordata; class Actinopteri; order Siluriformes; family Loricariidae; genus Parotocinclus; species Parotocinclus haroldoi. The sequence continues at coordinate 9,239 of JAUZST010005224.1, forward strand.
ATGTTATTTTTTGGGGGTATCTGGAAATGTAGTGACTGCATTTTCATCCCCAGTATCCACACACAAATTCTAAATAATAATGTGCACTAAATAAGTAATTGTAAACAATAAAAGGCTTTGTTTTCACATTTTCATCAGTATTTGATTTTCTGAAACGGAAAATAAATTATGGAAATTGAAGCCTGCCATAAGTGTTTACTTTAGTTTAAGCCCTGAATGGTCATTGTGCAACAGTATGTGTAACACTTTTAAGATCTATAGTTACAATGTAATATTGCAAATTGCTTGAAAATTGGCTGAAACTTGGCTCCACATAAAAGTGGTAAAGCATGTCTTCACTAGACAAGAAAGTGTTAATGCCAGATGGTGCTGCTATGGCTGCTTCAGTGGACAGTGAGATTGAATTAAGACTACAAATTGTAACACCCTCACAAGGAGAAGTGGATGAGGGAATGAAGTTAAGCGAATTCTAAGCCATGCTTTCAGAGGCTCATCACCTCTGTCTAATATATGTCATGAACTGTGTTGGAAAAATTGAGGAAAGCTATGATAATATGATTATATGTAATTGCCAGGAGCCAATGGACCAAGAGGTTCTGGAGGAGAATAGACACTCAGACATTAATAAGAGTCACTCTTTACTTGTGTGGAGAAATAAAGTGTAAATTTGATATTTGCAATTAATGATTATAAATATCTGTGCAATATCTGTAAACAATGTAGACACAGCAGGGGCTATATATAACCTCTTAAAAAGATCATGATTTTAAATGAAGATGATATATGATAGTTAAATACTCTTTACGCATTTTGTTATGTTGCTATCTTATGATAAAATTAATCATGTTTTCAGAATCTGTATTGAACCTGTAATGCAAGCTGGGCACTGGCTCTCTCACAACCCTGACTAGGATAAGCAAATAAGATAATGAATAAATGAATGAATGAACGATTGAATGAGTTATGCTCTGTTAAGCAGAACACCACAAAGCACAAAGATGATTATAGACACTTATGTTACTTTTTGGGGAACCTGGAAATGTAGTGACTGTACTGTTATTGTTTAACAGCTCTGCTACTAAGAAAGATTTCCTTGGTGCCTTGTAAGTAAAGCATTCTAATGGCATTTAAATTGTTTGACTGAGGTTTATGTTACTGCTGATCCATAGGAATGGGAAAGTGTGTGTGCTCCTGCTAATGCCTCTAAAGATGCCACCCACATATTTGGTCACCGCATTAGCAACTCTTCTGAATGCAAAGCAGTTGCAGAAAGGACATGGGTTTACAAGCAACTCTGCAGCTGCATATTGTTTTCATTTATTTATTTTTCCCCCACAGGAAAAATGGCTTCCTCCCCCAAAACTATGGAGTCAATTCAGGGTTAAAAAATACTGTGAGCATGTGAAATGATGTTCACAAATATTTTCACAGCATGCAGTTGCATGTCACGTTTTGTGTGCATGTGAAAAAAAAGTTCATGTTTATCAATGTGTAACAAAAATAAAATAATAAAAGTATAATAAAAGTACCTTATAAAAATTGCAAGTGTTTAAGTTAAGAGTTTGTTGCTTTAGAAATGTTTATGTCAAATTTTTGAAGGCATATGTTTAAAAGATATTTTCACGAATCACAAACCATGAAACACAAGTACAGATTTTGACCCAGTTTTCACACCTGAGCTGACTAGCCAATTAGCACGCTAGTCAATGGCTCCGTCCGAAATCGCATACTTTGACAGTACGCACTAGATTCTAGATACTAGATTCAGTATGCACTGCTCGACCGTTAAAGCACTACGGTCTTTAAGTATGCGAGTATGCAGTATACGCAGAACCTCGGACGCACTACACCCGCCAGCGTACCAATGTCATGTGACGCATGACGTCACACCACCAAAAATTCATTCCATTCCATTCATTTCATTAAAAGCCCAATTCGCCAACATTTATAATTATTTGAAAATAGTTTTCAATTACAAAATATTTTCAATAAAAAATATTTTTTATAATTCATTTGAAATATTTACTTACATTTGTAAACCATCACCTCAGCACTGTCTGCCATTTTACTTCATCAGCATCGAACGCCTTCGCTGCTCCGGTTGAATCATCGGATACAATAGTGAGCTTTGGTTGCATACTTAAAAATGGCTGCCGATTGAGTACGTCATCCGGGGGCTTTTTGCATACTGTTTCAAGGGCTGCGTCCGAAATCGTATACTTCCATACTATACAGTACGCGAAAGCAGTAGGCGAGAGCATGTAGTGTGTCCGAATTCAAAGTATGCTTGAAACAGTATGCGAAAAGTCCCCAGATGACGTCCTCATTTGGCAGCCATTTTTAAGTATGCAACCAAAGCACACTTATCCCATGATTCAACTGGAATTAAATAGAAAATATATTTAATTGAACAATATTTTCAAATATTTATAAATGTTGGCGAATTGGGCTTTTAATTAAATGAATGGAGGCAATTTTTTGTTGGTGGTGTGACGTCATGCGTCCCACCCACTAGCCAATATCCAATACCCACCCACTAGCCAATCAGCACACTTTACATCCATAAATAAACACTAGCCAACAAAAGCAAAAGATTCAGGCACCTTCTGTTTACTTGGCAAGCTCAGTCTTGGTATGGAACTTTATATTCTTTTATTTTAAAGCTTATAATCGATGATTTCCACTGTTTACTAAGGTATTATATTGAAGCTATTATGAGTAAATAAATATACCTGGACAGTGTGATTAGTATGTCAGTAGTGTCTTTTCAACATGCCTTTTTTATTACAATTTATTTTTCTAATAAAATATTTGTGTTTTAATTATATTCTCTAAAATTGCTATCATTTAAAAAAAATCTCTAAATGTATAATACAAAACTTTCTTTACATTTAGGAACACAGTTCATTTTGTTCATCTGTCATTTTGTTGCTATTTATCAATCCTGAATTTAATATAATCATTCTCCAGATCTACTACATGAGAACAGGACTGAGTAATATTGCTAAAAATGTAGAATATTACCAAGATGATCACCACCAAAATGAATGTATCCATAAATATAACACATCCCAAAATATAAAACAGTAACAAACATTTAAGGCTTACTAGTAAAAAACAGAAAAGAAACCATTTTCATATTTTGTAGTTTTAAAATTAGAAAAAGCATGAAAAATTAGAAATTTAATCTTATTCAGTTTTTCTTCTCGGTGGTTTCCCACACAGGATCCACATCCATCACAGGCGATCCAAAGGATCAAACAACGTTTGAATAATCACATTAAACAAAAATTTTCACAAAGTGATTTTATAGGTACATATCAGTAAAATAAATTAAACATACTGTTAATTAAATTACCCATTTCAGCGAAATTGTATTTGTGTCTGTAGTGTTTTCCCCACAAAACTACATACATCATGACATGACAAATCTTCTAAAAATCAAATCAACCCAGGCAGACGTCAACAGTTAGACATGTATTCTTGTTAAGCACACATGAACATTCAGGACACACCCCCACACACACCCATAGCATGTGCCAGCTGGCAGCTATGCAAACATTAACATTTAACAGGTCAGTTTCCTCTGCTGAGAAGTGTTGGACATGTCCAGGTCGCTGTGTCATTGAATTAACAATTCTAATTAATTCTGACCTTACAATGTTTTATTTTCATCCACTTTATTTTAAATTCTAACGATTAAAGGTTGAAAAGGGAACTGTGTTATACTTGCAGTAATACAATCAAGGTTTGTGCTATAACATAAAATACTGGCATCTTACAACCGTAGTGTCAAAATGTCACGTAAAAGCACAAATCTCAGCTTGACTGTACTTTGCTGACACAAATAAGATAAAATTCTCACCTATAGCAACACTGATCTATTCTACCATCATTTAATTGCTTCCTGTATCAAGAAAAGGAAATATTATAAGTGACAGTCACAATAAAAATTAAAACACTACTGACATAAAATAAAATCACTCTGTGCTTGTATTTTAATTTACCCATAATAGCTACAAATGAAGTACAGTTACAATTAAAGAGCCATAGCACTCGTAGTGGAAATCATTGATCATGTGCTTTAAAATGAAAGAAAATAAAGTTTGTAGCTCAGTGTAGTTCAGTGTGCTGATTGGTTAGTGGGTGGGAAGTGTGCTAATTGACTAGTGGGTGGGCAGTGTGCTAATTGGCTAGTTGGTGGGAAGTGTGCTAATTGGCTAGTAGGTGGGAAGTGTGCTGATTGACCAGTGGGCAGTAAGTGTGCTAATTGGCTAGTGGGTGGAAAGTGTGCTGATTATGTAGTGGGTAGAAAGTGTGCTGATTGGCTAGTTGGTGGGAAGTGTGCTGATTGACTAGTAGGTGGGCAGAGTGCTAATTGGCTAGTGGGTGGGCGGTGTGCTGATAGGCTACTGGGTGGGCAGCGTGCTGATTGGCTACTGGGTGGGCAGCGTGCTGATTAGCTAGTGGGTGGGAAGTGTGCTGATTAGCTAGTCGGTGGGAAGTGTGCTGATTGGCTAGTAGGTGGGCAGCTTATCGATTGGCTAGTCAGCTCAGGTGTAAAAACAGGGTAAAAAATTTGTACTTGTGTTTCATGGTTTGTCAGCAAATGGGGCAAATGTGTGTGTACATATCTCAGATACATAAAATATCCCTTCAAAAACATTAATTTAAAGATATAAAAAAGCAAAATCTTTTTAAACATGTGCATTTAAAAAATATTTTTAATCTTTATTACACATTCAAAAACAATAACTTATAAGAATTATTTTTTTCACATGCTCACACATTTAGATATGTGCATGGATGTTTTTTTAAAAACACAACGTGATGTTAACACTGTTTAATATTTTATTTATAACTGGAAGTTGTGAAAATATTTGTGAACATCATTTTACAAGCTTACAACAATTCTGACCCTATATTGACTTCATACAAAACCTGCAGCTTTTAAGGGGCAAAAGGTTTGCTTTTGGTTACTGAGGTAGGATTATCTGTATACTACAGTCATTAATTAATATATGATATTAGGTGAAATAAAGCCCCCATGCAGCTTTTTTTCCATGTACATTATGGTATGGGAAATGCATATAAAACACAGTGTTTCTTTCTATTTATTTATTTTTTATTTTTACTATGTAAACCTGAAATTTTTCTTGTTTTGTCAATTTCATTTCGTTTGTCAATTAACATTCTTACCTTTCAGACCTAAAACACAAAGTTTTAGACCTGTTGCTAATAGTTTGAATGGTTATTTTGTCTTTGTTATGGAGCACACAGCATCCACCCATAAAAAAAACAAAACAAAACACAAAAACTAACAAAAAAAGACTTGGAATACTGATTCATCTTACCAAATTACTCGTCCACACTGTATAATGGCCCATCCTAAATACCTCAGAGCCCAGAGAAGTTGACAATGCTTATGGACATTGTTATTTTGAGGCAAGGTAACTTGACTTTTTTGCACAGTAAGGTTTTAAGTGACATTTCTTGATGCAGTGCCGTCTGAGGTAATCAGTACATTTAGCTTAAGTCTGCACCTTTGACCTTGACACACTGAAACTCCTTCCAATTTGAAATAATTGTGTAATTATATTATGCACTGAAGTAGAACAAGTATGCAAATATCTTCCAATCTCTCTTTAAGGAATATTGTTTTGAAACATTTCAATAATTTTCTCATGCATTTGTTGACAAACTGGAGATCCTCTGGCCATCTTTGCTCATCAAAGACTGAGCCATTCCTGGATACTGATTTTGTACCAAATTAATTATTATTAATCAGAATTAATTATATAACTTCAGGAATGGATGTTTATTAACAAATGAAATGAAGTTGATCAAACAAAATATGGAATATATTGAGTTCATACTATCTGCAATAAAATGAAATAACATTGAAAAACATACTAAAATCCCTATTTTTGCAGGTTAAGTTAGGATGAATGAAATGCATTATTAATAAAGCATGCATTGTCACATCTATAAAGGGCACTGTTTTGCCCATTTTATCATCCTTATGCTCTAAAATGTTCATTTGCTCTTATCATCACGTCTTCTGACTAAAAAGTCTAAATTGTTTCAGGAACCTAGTTAATATTTATATTAAGGCTAGAAAGAGAATAAGCCTCACATTTTTGCCACATAAAGTGGTTTTATGACAGGTGATTTAGGATATGAAATAATGTTTAAGCTGGCTTCATATTAAAAATTCAGGAAATGCCCGTAAAATCTCTGCTATAAAAAGTAAGTGAGGGCATCTGATAATGTACCGGGTCAGAGAAAATGTGTACACTGTGGCCTGTTGATAGGCCAACCTTAACAAGAGTTGAACAAGTAATTCAAAGACCATGTTCTTTTTGTTTGCTGAAGGTAAAATATCATTAGTGCCTGTTTACAGAGCAACTGTGATAAAGTTAAAGTGGAGGGTAAAGCTGGGAGATAAGTGAGGAAGCAATCTGATCAACAACACTGAGGCATTTTTCATTCC
>JAUZST010005225.1:0-15730 GCA_034779995.1 Parotocinclus haroldoi
CTCTCTCTCTCTCTCTCTCTCTCTCTCTCTCTCTCTCTCTCTCTCTCTCTCTCTCTCTCTCTCTCTCTCTGTGTCCTCTCTTTTTCTCTGTCTCTGGCTCTTTCTCTGGCTCTTTCTCTGGGTGTTTGTTTGTGTGTGTGTGTGTGTGTGTGTGTTTGCATGATTTTTGTGTGTGCCTGCAATGAATTGGCATCCTATCTAAGGTTGGTTCCCACCTTGTGCCATGTGTTGCTGGTTATGCCCTGGCTCCCATGCAATCCTCAGTTGGATTGAGAAGCTGTTATCATATGTTTGATATAGAAGTGCTCTGTAGCCAGTAATGCCTGATCACCCAGTATTCTAGAACATATTGGTAACATATCGTAATCTGTAAATATATCCCTTAATATATGGGACATTAATTAATTACTTTACTTAATCAGAATTATGTTTTGATGTTCTGGATGCAAGAATGAGGCTTTGTAATAGGGCTGAACTAATTCCAGCCACAGTTAGGCTTTATCGTGTGATCATAATGGTACAAATACATTTTTGGTGTTTATTTTGCAGTCACACCCCAACAGTTTGCAGGATTTAACTTGGGTGGAGAAGAAGAAATGGGTGGGGAAGTCCTTTTGTCAACATAACCTGGCCTTTTTGTTGCAGTTGCAAATAGTCCAAATGAATTTATTATTTAAATGGTCCTGTAGGGGTTAGGGCTGCTCTTTTGCATGTCCATTTTGGGTCTTGTCATAGTATCATCTGCTATGTATGGATCCAGACAGACTTATATCTGGCTTCAGCTAAATATACTCATTTCATTTTGGATTGCATCGGCATTCCTCAGCATAATTGTGCCAAATCAAAAATTGCTAAATATTAAGCCTTTATTGACCCTAACAACAAATCATACTTAAGAAAATTGTCTACCAAGACCTGTGCCACCATGAATTCCCAGGGGATTTCACATATATAGTCTTCAATGTCATATTTCATAGCATAGTCAAATAAATTGCTAAATAATGTAATTGAAAACTTTGATGTTTGGTGTTTGAAATCATCCAAAATATGTTCTGCCTTGTTATTTTAAAACACGCTCTCCAATAGTACCAGTGGTGACAGATATCTACAATATCTTATGATTATATCAATGACTTGTGAATCTGAAGTTTAAAGACTAAGAAACCTTACTCCTAAAAAGTTAAATATCATGCATGCTTTGTTGCCAGAAAGCACATAACTGGTCTTCCTCAGTTCAACTGCAGCTGTTTTTTATATGTTACACTGTAAAGGCTAAGCTAATCCCTAGTTCGCCGAGCTGTTAGGAGACATAAAAAATCTGAAACAACAGATAATGTTGCCAAAAATAAAGACACTCCTCAAGCAGAGATGATAACCTGCTGAAATGTGCAGTTATCAAACAGAGGAAAAACCCTTCAAAACTGTCAGCAGGAGTCATGGCTTCTGAAAACAAGACTTTGTGAAGAAAACTAAGAACTTTGTATGTTGAATGTTTCGTGTTTAGAGGGTGTGTTTTAAATAAGCCAATGATGTCTAAGAAAAACTTCAAGGACAGAGTGAAGTTTCTTGCCGAATATGGACAGTTTAATTCAGGGAGGTTCAGCAGAGTTGTGTGAACTGATGAATCACTATTTGAGGCTGATGGTCAAGAGAGGTGTCTTGAAAGATGTGTTGAGAAACACAACAGTGAATGCATTTCCACAATTAAACAGACAGTATAGAGCATATTTGATCACATAATAAACACAAAATAAATGGGAACCATTTTTTCAGCTACTTGACAACTATTGTAATCCATACAAAATGCCTTTACTCTTTCTGTCAAATGCTGTCTACAGGTATAATCACAAGCAAACATCTATGTGAAAGTCTATCCCTTTCTGAATGACTTTATTAATTTGCTATTTAAACCAGTAAAACCTGGGCCCTTATTATTTTTTGACCAGGACTAATACTTTGTATACAGTGCAAAACTAGGTCATGTGGCTGGTATTACAACGTAAATGAATTGATCAATAAAGTGAATGTTGAGTCATGCAAGGCTGATAAGTCTGTGCCACACCCTGCTTTATCCATGCAGCTGAAAAGCAGTTTGTTTTATCCATAAGCATTTTACGACATGCGTTTTAGAAATACATACAGTCACTTCAAGTCAGTTGTGTACACTGATTTACTGTTATGGTGTAACACAGAGTTGGTAGCACTTGCAATAAACCACACATAATGTATTTTGTGTTTTCCTTAACAAATATGTAGTTTGCGCTGTTTTACTGAAGTTTGCAAAATACAGCACCAGTGCCAAAATATAAGTCACACTGTGATTTTTATTTGTAAAGCTGTGGTTGCAGTGGGAGAAATGAGATTATATGAAAGTTGACTATAAAGGTCATTGCTATGCTAGGAAATAATAACACATAAATACAAAATAAATGTGCTAGAATTGTAAAGCATATATGTTCAATCTGAAAACGATACTTTAGTATAAATGTTCAGTTACACATGTGTTATCCCACGTTTTTGTCAGCCAGTTGTAAGTTTTTTGGATCCTGTTATTTTAGAGGATGTAATTTCTATGTTATTGTTTGCTATGCACTGTGACTTTGCAGACACACCCTGAAATATATCTTCAGGATATTTGATATAGAAACAGAAATGAGTCTAATAACATATACCAAGTGACTGGCACCTGCTCTGTCACGTCCTGTTGGAAGCAGGAATAGATCATGCATTGTTACAAGTAGCATCAAAGATGTGACAGAAATCTGAATCATTTTGGAACATCTTAATGGACACTTTTAGTCATTGTTCTCCTTGGTTAAAGAGTCCCCTTCATGGAAGAACTATAATTACAAATGAATTGTGTTCATCATTCAGGTGACTATTAAGTCAACCTTGTTTTATTAATGAAAAGGCACTGAAGAGGAGCAGAGTGCAATTGCAGTTACGTTTTTACCTGTGAGACAGTCATGTGGAGTGACAGTGGGTATAAGAAGAACTCTACCCAACATGTGACCGTTTGAGCACCGTGCATGTCTTGAAGCCTTTAGCAAATTCAGGCAAGGGATTGGCTACAAAGGATCATCAAACAAATTAATTGTTTCCCCTCTATGGTAAGAAGGTGCTACTCTCCCAAATTGAGTGCCTGCACTTGGTTATTGCACTTTAATAGCTTGCTTGCCAAACTAACCATATATTACACCGTGTGCAGGCTCAGATCGGAGAAGATGAATAGGCTATTAATTAGAGTTGCGCTGAGAGGGCACAGGGGATAGACTACTCATAGCCCTGCAATCAGCGTCAACGGGGCACTTCTCTCTGTACGCCAGCCAGGCCACCACCGGGTCAAAAGGCTCCGCTTTGAAACTGCAGACCCCAAAGGACAAGTGAAAACATCTCCTCTTGCTTGTATTGGTGTGTATTCACTGTACATTCAAAGAAAGAGACCCAAAAAGGTGCACATTAAACTTGCCATTCCAGTTCTTGGTTCTTTTTCACCACTTGTGTTATGACTTGTATAGTCATTGTGATGATGATTAGTGCAGTACAACATGGAATAAAAATTTGTTTACATTTGTTGAAGATAAAGGGATTGGGATCCTTTAGTCATTTTAGTCATTTTTATAGTTTGGTTAACAAATGTATTGTATGCCTACTGTGGTAACATTTATTGTAAAATGGCTTAGCATTAATATTTGTGTATTTATGACAGTATTAAATACTACAAAAAATATTCAACACTTTGCAATATAGTTTGATTTAGTTTTTTCTTTGCTGATCTCTAGTTTAACAGGATGCAGCAAGACAAACTTACCAGTGGACATTTAATAGGTTATTTCAGAATATCAGTGCAGTAAAGACTAGATATCCCATTCCATATGACAATTAAATAAAGAAAACTTTATTATGACGTGCCACAGTTGTGGTTAATTAGAGAAGCATAACTATTTAGTAATGACCAGTGCTTTAGGCTCTGAATATAACCAGATCTGCAACTCAAACTTTTAGGGCATGGATGATGAAAAAACAGTTACAGTTTCCTGTTATCACTTGTTTATGTACTTTGTGTCTAATCAAATGGATATAGAATTTCACAATTTAAAAATATTTATCATGTGCTTTACATAACTCTGCCATCTATTTGTCTTTAGCTCCTAGCAACTGTGTGATAGAATGAGACAGGCCTAGTCAACAGCTTCCTCACATAATGCTGACTCTAAATGAGAAAATTATGGATTAAACATTTGACATCTGAGGATGATTTGCGGCATAAACAATACTTTGGTTCCCTCATCCAACCAAGCATCTGAATTAGCCTTTTATCACAATTAATTAAAGCTCTCTATCCAAGTTGTTCCATTTTGCGTTCATCCATGTGGGATAAATAAGTCAGAGAGAAGGATATATGTCCCTTTATTAGCTGATCTCGTCAGCATCTGTAGGTACAAAGCTGTCTGTGTGACTTTGCGGAGGAGTTGTGCACCATCAATCACATTGTGTGCTAGTTTTATGGCTCGTTTTGTTAAAAACCTCTTTTTTTAATGCAAGGTACCAGAGTTATGGCCTGTCTATGCAAATAAGGCAATTTTGACAGTTCGTTATTCATGTCATTGCCTTTTTAAACACTTAAGGGGAATAAATTCATTGATGACAGGCTGCTCTGAAATCGCCATTAAATATTATTAAATATTTTAACAAGTTCCTTGTAAATAAGCCTTAAATGTATGAGCGATGGACAACAAGAAAAATGGCCTTGCATCAACTTATTACAGGCAGTAAAGTGGACATGATGTATTGCAGAAGAATTTAGGACTACCTTTTTTTCGTTTTCACCCTTCCTGTTTGCCGTTTCTATACTTATGTTATCAGTAAACACTGAAGTGTTTAAACCCCAGTGATTTTTATAAGGGACATTGGAGGGGAAAATGGTCCAGACAGCCCCTCTCTAAGACAATCACCCTGATGGTGTACTATACATTACGGATCCACTTTTAACATCTTTTAAAGTGCTCCTTATCTTTTTATTGTTTAAATTTTGTAGTGGTGCTATGAGTGATGAGAGTGTTTGAAGCCATGTTTGTGAATTTATAGTGAGCGCAAGTGTCCTGTTATGAGTGCCAGTATGAAATCATTTTAATAGAACAGAGCACTATTTGAGATTAGTGGGAGGTGGTTGAAAATTAAGCTTTCGTAACAAAAGTTAAAGTCTTGCCATGGAATTTTCATAGCTTTCACATTAATGTGTCCAAACCCAAACTACCTGCATTTCTGTATAAGAAAGGTTTCTATGGTGCTTAATGTTTACAGTACATAACAATGTTTTTGGCAATCTGTCAGAAATGGCAGTTAGATGACTCAGAGCGGATCTTTTTTAGCTCATATTTACCAAAGAATAGAATGCCTCCTTCAATCTGTAAAAAAATGTCAGTGTAAAGCTGGTTTAGTGCTATGAATGCATGCAGGAGTGATTATCCTTGCTTGGCCTTTTATCTTTAGTACAGTTTTTTGTAGTGACCAAGACTATCTCTAGGCTTGCTGTTAGGCCCAGGCGTTTGAAAAGTCTGCAGGTGATCAGCCTGTAGCTCTCATTTCAGACTCACCTCATTGGTCCTTTCCATATGTTGAATAAAAGCCTTTCCACCACCACTACTTGTGTGTTGAGTATAGTGACTCTGTGTATCAGACGACATACGTTTGTTCTGTTTTTCAAAGAAATTATAAAGGTAAAATATCCTAAAAATGTGTATTTATACAAACATATGTATAATTATTAAGCACAAACAGATAAGGAGAATAGTTTCCATTGGAGATCTAGTATTAGCTACAGTGAGTGCCAAAATATGTTCAAATATTTAAAATATTGTATTTAAAATATAATATCTAGCGGACATTTTCTGAGTCACTTATTTAACTTAACAAAAGCAAACAAGCATATTCATCTACAAAAAAGACAAACATAACATTATCTATGTAGCCAATTCTTTTTCAGCTCCTGGAAGGGGTCACCACTGTGGACTGAACATATATTAGTTAATTAGTTAATATTTTTAATCACTCAGTCTGAAGTCCGTCTGTTTCTCTACATATTTTGTAGAGACCTCAACAGATCAGGTACTATTTGGTGGGTTATTCTCAGTTCTGAAGTGACACAGACGTTGTGGTTATGTGTTAATGTTGTTTTTTTGTTGGTACAATTGGATTATAAATAGCGTTGCCGCTGTAGGTTTTAAACACTGCACTATTAGACACCTTGTAGATGTGAAGTAAGAGACAGTAGCTCATCTGTTGTTGCAAAGTTTATGTTAGTAATCCTCTAATCCTTGGTCAGTGCTCACAGCTCATAGGATGCTGGTAGCTGGACATTTTTGGTTGGTGGACTATTTCCAGTCCAGCGGTGACAGTGGGGTGTTTAAAAACTCTAGCAGCACTGCTGAGAATGATCCACCACCCAAACAGCAAATGCCGAGTGGTGGTTCTGTGAGGGACAGGATTTGTTGTTTGTTTGTTTTTAACCTACAAACATTATAAAAGGTTTAGCTGGATTGTGTTAAAATAAAATCTACTGAGGAGAGCAAAACGTAGGAATTGAAGTCAGCCTGGGTAAGGGCATCTTCTAAATACTACAATTCCTAATGTAAATTAAAAGTTAACTAGAGGGGAAGATGGATTAAGTCGCTGGATTATATTGCTATTCTCAATTCTACAAAAAAGTACTGATATTAGTTATTTGCATTTCAAAATGGTGTATTAATTAGTAGCAATACCTATATCTTGTCACATAGCATTATATTTTTTCAGCTCAGATGTAAGGCAGAGCCATCAGCATAGTTTCCTTCCTTCTCTCATCTTCACTCTCTCTCTGCCAGCCTTCTGCAAGTTTTTTGCCGGCTTGGCAGAATACGAGTGGCTCATTTGCCTGACTGTAACCTTGCCACCAGCTCTTGGGTCTATACCCCCACCTCTGTCTAAAGCCTGGAACAATGATGACTCAAGTCGCTTGCACAGGGTACCCCTTGAGGGAAGAAAATAAACTCAGGCAGAGAAGGAGGAGGAGCAGGGTGGGATGAGTGGCTTTAACTGTGACTGGATATAAGGGGCTCCTGGGCTAAAAGCTCAAGCATCTCTCACCTCAGTTCATTCAATTAGGCTATTTGTTCCACAGTAAGCATTGAAATGCACTGGCAGTTGTATCAGTATGAGGAACTCCGTGCCCACAGACATTCGCCAGTCATCCACTTCTGAATGCCAAAATGGCATTGGTTTAAACAGTCAACTTGGTGTACCTAATTTTGTTGTTACTTCCCCTCAGGTCCTGATTAGCAGGGTTAAATATTAAGAGGTCCATGATGGTACTTTTGTGCTCACTTTATTTTCTGAAGAACTTTAAAATTGTGTCATTGTAATAAATGCACCATATTAACTATGTTTAAGTCTTTCACCAGAATATCATTGTGAGTCTAAAGGGAGGGTGGTAAAGCAGAATGGGTAGAAAAAATGGGGTCCTGATCTTCATGGAAATGCCACAATAAATCTCAGTGCCGCCCCAATGGAAGGATGATTAAATGTGCTCCTAAACTGCTCTGATTTGTGGGGGCACCTTGCCACTTTTATTTGCCACTGTTAACATTTTCATTCCTGCATTATGCATGCCACTTTCTGGCAAGGATGTGGAGCAAACAAATGGCTTGAGGGATGAGCTTTAACATGCGTTCCCTCCAGAGCTAAGTGAATTAGAGACTGAGAAAGAAGCATCATCCAGTTTTTAGTCCATCCATCCACTGATACTTGATGGACTGAAATTTACACCCACACACCAAAAGCAGGTAAATTTGGCTTGTTGGCAAACCCAGTAATTTATCAGTCACTCATAACTAACAAGTTTATGATGTGATCCTACCACCATTTAATCCCATAGGCAGGTAATTGTGACTTTCACAAGGTTGGATTGTTTGTACATCATGGAAAGATTTATTAGGCGTGATGGTATAATAGATGGCATGGGCAAGAACAAGAAAGAAAAACAATTAAGACAGATAGTTCAGGTTAGGATGTGGTGATCAGTATCGGAATGGTTGCTGGCCTGAAGCATTGAATGGATAACAACTAGCTTTTTTGTATTTTTATTGATACATTAGTGTATTTATTTCACTCTATTATTAAACTAAACTGTAGTGAACTGTAGTGAATGAGATCAGTGCATATTTAATAATAATTAATTGTTTTATTTGTGTTTTGATGTGACAATGCTTTGGCTAGTGAACGTAGTTAATACCTCTAGTGACCAATAAACTATACAGTTAATTTCAATGACTGACCAAGATTGAATGCACCTAGTTTAGAGCTGCTGGGCTCCTTAGATAATCGCAGTTTTTTTTATGCTGTCTTTCAAGAATAAGATATATATTCTAAAATGTTCCGATTAATGTTCCTTTTTTGACCTTTTTTTTTAACCCAAATGCATATGTGTGTGTGTGTGTATGTGTGTGTGTATGCGTATATATGGGATGGGTTACAGGACAATAGGTAAGCAGATATGTAAGGATACAACAACAACTGTTGGTGCAATTATAACGAAATGGAAGTAACACAGAATAACTGTCTGTCTTCCTCGACCTGGGACTCCTTGCAAGATCTCACCTCATGGGGTAAGGATGATTCTGGGAAAGGTCATGAATCATGGAGATGACCTGGTCAATAATCTGAAGAGAGTTGGGACCACAGTCTCAAATATGATCGTCAGTAACACACGATGCCGTCATTTATTAAAATCCTGCAGGGCACACAAGGTCCCCCTGCTTACACTAGCAAATGTCCAGTTTGTTAGAAGTTCACCAATGACCATTTGGATGATTCAGAGTAGGCATAAGAGAAAGTTGTGATTAGTTGAGACCAAAATAGAGTTTTTTTTATATGAACTCCATTCGCTGTGTTTGGAGGAAGAAGAAGGGTGAGAACACCATGCCAACCGTGAAGCATTGGGTGGAAACATCATATAAACATCATACCATTGGAGGTGCTTTATTGCAAAGAGGACAAGACAACAGCACCGTGTTAAAGGAAAGATGGATGGGGTCATGTATTGTCTAAATCGCAAAATAGGCAGTGTATCAAATACTTATATATAAATATTATTGGGGTGATATGTAATGTATTCTTCCAGCACAACAAGTCACAATGCAGAAGTCTTCTCAAACGGTCATCAAAACAGAATCTAGTATAACATCTTTGGAAATAACAGGAGATAAGTCAGCCAGTAACAGCAAGGTCTTTTTTGGAATTTGCAACCTTTGTTATATTTTTGATTTATGGTCCAGTGCATAAGTATTCAATGTATTTCAAAACGTGGCGCATTACTTAAGCAGATCAAATGGATGGTTCCTGCCTTGCTTCCTGTGCTGTAAGTTGGACCACGACCTCCATGTTAGTTTTAGATAGTTTAAACAAGTATGAACACAGACCTTCCACTTGATGTACTAGAAAATGTGACTCAAACCAGATGACCTTTTTCAAGTTTTGACACTTTCATGCCCACGTGTTGGTGGACCACGGTCTGATCAGTCTTTTTCTAAGCAAGGCGCGATGCAGTTTTTGTCATACATCACTAAGCACTAACCAGCACTAAGCACTGCACGGCCAAAACAAAGTTAAGGTTTCTTGGTTGGTCTCTCATTCAGTAGATACTCCCTACTCTCTTGCCATTATGATCAGGCCCTTGTCTAAATCAGGTAGGTTTTTATGTCTTTATGTCTGGCAATGTCTCCCCATCCAACACATCGACAACAAGTAGGTTGTCGTTTTCTCACCTACTAATATATCTCATACCATGACATGCACAGGTATAATCAACATAATTTGCCATTTTTTTGGGAGTCATCATCTTGCTTTGTCTCAACAATTTCTGTCATGAGATTTATGATTATGATTTATAACAAACAGATCAGCTTCTGTAGCATGACATAACCCAGTAAGAGAATCATTATGATTTTTAGAATTTCACTTACATTTTATTAACATAATATTGAGATAATAAGAAAAACAAATGAAAAGTCAAAGAAAGTTGTTCAATTATGCAAATGAGATGCAAACTCAGTTATTGTGTTTAAGTAGTAAGTGACATATTCATGGAGGTGAACAGAAGTATGTCAAACTAAACGAGAGTGCTACTGTTCAGTAGGGTGCATGGTCACCCAAGACACAGTGATCATGGACAGGATGGAACAGGCTATTTGCCCAGAATCAAAATTTACTCAAAATGTAGCAGCTCAAAATAAGTGATTCCTCAAGTTATTTGACGAAATTTAGTTTTTAGAAGAATTTTACTGTTGTAATATGTGATAACTCATTACTTGTGATTGTAGAATGTGCTGTTGCTTTGGGCCATGCATAGTATTTGTAATTTATAGTGCAATTGATAGTGAAGAGTTTATAGTAATTTTGTAAATGGATGCTTTCAAAATGTACTATTCTAAAATAGTTTTAATACTCGGAGGTAAAAGTCAGATGGTGATGTATTTGTTACAGTGCTTTTGTATCAGGCAAACTGATGCTATTCTGTCTGTATTGTTGTAAAAATTATTGGACTAATCTAGTTCTGCAAACCTGGTGCTGCATTTTTCGCTAGTCTTTCTCAGTTATTTTAGCTATGGCTGCTAAAGAACTCACTTTTACCTGACATAATGAGACTTTTGCACAGTACATCAGTGGGTAGTATGATATTGTTGTTTTATGGCTTGACCTTTGAGTTATTAGTTTCCTTTTTGACAAATATGTGTTGTTGCCGTGCCTCTGAGTAGGCCAACAGTGCTTTTTTTGAATACTTTATTTTTTAATGGTGGCATCACCACCTTGTGACATTCAGTTCATTCATTTATTTTCATACCTGCCTAACCAGCAGCACAGGGTCAGAGGTGGCAGAAGCACACAGGTTCTTTGCTTCATTAAATGTTCCAACTAATCTGATGAAAAATATACTTTAAATATGACTAATAAACAAAAAAAATCACCAATTTTAGAGCAGTTCATATTTTGATCACTTCAGTACACTACTTAATTTAGTAAACATTTATGCAAAGCTTTTAGAAATGCTGTGCGTTTTTTATATACCTGTTACATTCAACACAGAAGTAGAATTCGCCATTCCAGAAATATGGGAAAACGTCTTTTTGATTAACAAAAGCAGTGTAAATCTATACAAATATTTTGGGAGTATAATTTATTATATTGAACATGATTTTTTTAAATACTTTTTTTCTTTTTATACCTTCAGAGTGTGATGCATGTATCTGCATATTGTGTTTGAACCTGCACAAACACTTGGGCACACTAGGTAATCCCGAAGTCTTGAGTCATCTGAGTATCTCTATGATCTTTCATATTATATATGCATCATATAAATACCTGTCAAATGTTTACCTACTTTTCAAAAGCACCTACTATCGTGAGGTTTTTTGGTTCCTGACTAGCGCCAGACCCAGCTAGAATTGTGTCATTTTTGTCTTGGGCACTCAGATGTAATTGGTCATGTGTAAACCTACAATACTGAATAGCACTTAAGTAGGTTCCAGATTCAGTAATATAAATAAAAAAGAGAAATCAGGATTGGACACCCAAACAGACATGGTGGGAACAAACAAACACACAAACAGGCATAGTCCAGAATGGCCATTCAACCAGGAGCCTCTGGAGCTGCTAGGCAACAGTGTTACCCACTTGTGCCACTGTGCCAGCCACCTTTTGGCATGCAACTGATAAGAAATGTATTCTCTTGTTTTGTTTGACAGAAGAAATGAGGCAATCTAATATGAAAATTTGTGGCTTGATTAATTGAGTGGAAAAAGTGAAAAGGTCAAGAGCAGTGTGTTGGAAATGACTTTTGATTCAAAGAAAATGACCTTTCTCAGAATCATTCTTGATTGTGGTCGTATTTGTCGGAGGCTGAAGTACAACTGAAAACTGATTATCCTGACATCCTCTGCATATGTCACTTATTCCATCCCATTGAAGTCACTTTACTGTTTTTTCCTATATTGACCAGATGATGTTGTTCAAGGTTATATTTAAATATGTTTATGATTATACAGATATCTGTGCTCATAGGATAGATGTTATAGTAAATATGAACTAAAGGCTCTTTTATTTCTATTTTACAATGACGGATTTTAGCAGATGCCCTTATCCTAAGCGACTTACGACTCATGCAGTCTTACAATGCAAGCAATGGTAGGTTAAGGGCCTTGCTTAAGGACCCAACTGTAGCAGCTTGGCAGAGGTGGGATTTGAACCCTGGGCCATCAGGTCCAGAGTCAAGTTGTTTCAGTACCATAAGTGCCAGGTGTGTGACATACACATGTCCATAAAATCAAGCATAATGATTTAATTTTATAGCTGTACACTGACTGTCATCTGAATGAATTGTCATGTAGGGATGTTAACAAATAACACATATCTTCTGCACTAGAGCTACCCTGGCCAACTGTAATTTCTGTGAAGTGGAAACACACTAGCAGCTATAGCCCAACTGTAAATAGTAGGCCTCACAAGCTCTGGAACGTCAAGTGCTAAAATGCACAAATTGTCTGCCTACTACCAATCAAGGTCTTTGAAACTTTGAAAGTTTGCTTTTTTTAGCATTGCTTTTAGCATCAGTGGCTATTTACGACATACATACACAAGGTTGCATCGATATACAAGTTTACTTCAAAATATGCTTAAGCCAGGCCAATTTTGTGTAATCGATTAACCTAACAACCGTGTGTTTGGAAGGAAACCAGAGCACCCAGGTGTGGGGCCTAGCTGACACCACAGGGTGAAAGACAGGAACAATTCTAGACAGACACACTTGCACACAAAACAGGCACTTTAGTAAAACCGGTTACCCTAACCCAAGCAGAGGTCAGGGGATGTGGAGCTGTGAGGCAACTATACCAACAGCTACATTAGCCCATATTGATTTCAGCATTTTCAACACCATTGAAGGAAATTAGGAAAAGGAAACAGATATGACCAGGGTAATTTTAATGTCTGATCAGTTAAAATCATGTTATGTAACAGGTGATATACAACTAAACAACAATTAAATATGTACTATCACAGCACAAAGCGAAGAGCAACAAAAAGTTCCTATACAGTATAAGCAATATACAGTAGTGATGTGCGTGGAAGTGATGATATATAATTGCATGCCTTGCTCTGCAATATGAAGCCATTTAAGAAAAAAATGTGTTCTAACCTGAAATAATTTTGTTTGTTTTAAATGCATTCTGTCCATATGCAATCTGACTTCCAGCCCCTAGTGTGTTGATAAGCCACTTCTTGTGAAAGATGGCAAATATTTAAGGTGCCTTTGGGTGTGATGCACATCTGTGTCATAGCCCAGAGGCCAAATCCAGTACACAGCTAGGCAACAAATGCTGATCCTACCCTTCTGGGCAGCAAAATAAAATATGGCTCAAGTTTTCATTAAGGTGATATTGATTAGCTTTTCTTATCAGTGAATTATGTGTGACAATAAATAAAATGGAAAATATTTTTATGACTTTTCACAGGCCATGCCAGAATACAGTTTCTATTCTGTCTGGCCTCGAAACATGCATTGTTTAAGTTTAAATGAATGTAGTGCTCACAAAACTGGGTCATGCTGGGAACAGCAGGTTTGTGTGTATTTATTATCTCACTTTTGCATGGAAATGATTTAATAGTACTGGATTTGGTTACAGGTTGTTTGTTTCAGCCACTTTCTGGATAACATACCAGTCCTTCCACAAATGTTGATACCTCTAATAAATATTCTTTATTGCTCATACATTTTATAAATTCATGTAGATTTTTTTCAAGTGCCCTGCATGCTGTGAATTTTCCATATATGCCATCTCAAAGGTATTACAATGTGACATTATTATATTATCATGCTGGAAGTAGCCATGAGACGATGACTGAATTGTGGCCATGAAGGGATGAACCTAGTTGACAATAATATGCAGATAGACTGTGGCATTCAAGCAATGATTGATTGGTATTAACTGGCCTAAAGTGCAACAAGAAAACATTCTCCAAGCTATTACACCACCAAAGAAATCATAGACATGCTCTCAAGCCAAACTCTGACCCTCCCTACAATCGAACAGCCCATGCTTTTGAGGATTAATGGCACTGGTGGGATGTGATTGTGACTTACTGCTTTTGGATCACATACATTCAGCTTAGTGGGGTGCTCTGCTTTTGTGGTCCTTCCACCTGAATGTCTGATCTTATGTGTATTTTGAGATGCATTTTCAGCCACCACAACTGTACAGAGTGGTTATCAGAGTTACTGTTGCTTTAGTGTCAACTCAAACCAGTTGTCCATTCTCATTTTATCACCCTTATGAATAATGCCTTTTGTCTGCGGAACTGCTGCTCACTGGATGTTTTTTCCTTGTGTCATTGTTCTGAGAATGCTATATTGTGTGTGAAAGCCTCATCCAGGAAGCATGGTTGGGCCATGGTTGACTCTTCCAGAAATTTAGTGATCCATAGAGCAAACCACATAATCAATCAATCACGTCAATTGCTCCATATTGAACATCAAAAATTCACAAGAACATTAAATTTTTCTGTTTTAATCACTACTTCAAATAATATGTGTGTGATAGTGCCTATTGGTGTGTGTGTGTGTATATGTGTGTATATGTGTGTATATGTGTGTGTGTGTGTGTGTGTGTGTGTGTGTGTGTGTGTGTGTGTGTGTGAGATTTATTTCTATACTGCTTTACTGCCACAAAGCAGTTTTACAGAAATCTGGTCCCAAAGCCCTGATGGAGCAAACCTAGGGTGACAGTGGGAAGGAAAAACTCCCTAAATGTTATAAGGGAGAAACCTTGGGAGGAACCAAGACAAAACATTTAATATGTTACATCAATTATAGCACGTGCCCTATTGTAACATGATCTCCATTTATCTATCTATCTCTATATCTATATCTATCTCTCTCTATATATATATGCATATATACATATATAGATAAACACACACAATATTTATATTTAATATTGGCAATATTTAGTGCAGTAACCCGTAGGTTCTCATGTCTCTTTATTTCTTTAGTCGCTGCATCTGCCCTTTTTGTTTTTGTTTTTTTTTTTTTACTATTTCCTATATAACTAAATCCGGGCAGTGATTTTATTTTGTGTATAACATATGTATCGACGCCTTCGAACTGAATTGGATGACGTGCTTTGTTTGCTTGCGTTTGCGTTAACAGAGCAGCAGTTCATCAGCGACGTCCTGCGGTACATCGAGCACGGAGACCCTCAGGTCAGGGGAGCCACGGCTATACTGTGTGGGGCTTTGGTCCAGGCCATCCTGCTCAAGACTCGCTTCAGCACCGAGCCGTGGTTCAGCTGCCTCCACAGCTCCAGCGGTGAGACCCAGACAAGATCCTCTAGGGGGGGCTTTAAAGTTCACAGGGAGAAATGTAAGCGTGTTGTTCATGCTGTGTGGCCATATCGCTATGGTTACGACCAGCGTGTGTGTTTGAGCGTGTGTGTTTGAGCGTGTGTGTTTGAGCGTGTGTGTTTGAGCGTGTGTGTTTGAGCGTGTGTGTGTGTGTGTTTGAGCGTGTGTGTTTGAGCGTGTGTGTTTGAGCGTGTGTGTGTGTGTGTTTGAGCGTGTGTGTGTGTGTGTTTGAGCGTGTGTGTGTGTGTTTGAGCGTGTGTGTGTGTGTGTTAGAGAGAGAGAGCACGCCATATCGCTGTAG